>JZKD02S1333338.1:258-11731 GCA_000966675.3 Picea glauca | reverse complement strand
TCCTTGTCGGAAAAATTATGAACAAAGAAATAACCTTCTAGCAGATTTAACCATTTATCTAGGGCATCTGCATCTATTTGACCTTCAAATATAGGAATATCAAAATTAACCTGTAGCTTGAAAGGCGAGGTGCCTCCAAAGTGGCCACTTGATGAAGATGCACCTAATGCTATCGGCAGGTGTTGATGGAAGTGGGAAAAATTCTCCATCATTTCGTCCCTCTGTCGCGTGAGAGCTTGCTCAAGCAACAGACTGATAGGATCGTCTGCTTTGTCATTTTTATTTTCTTCTGCCATTGAGTATTTATTGGGTGTGAGAGAGTGATTTTACTCAAGAGAGACAAGCTCAAGACCCAACTTTCTATACTTAGACCTCGTCGGGGACATGCACTGAAAACGATCAAGAGCAGCCTGCTCTGATACCACTGATCCAGATTATTTTCGGCATGAAATGAGAGCAAAGATAAAACATAGAAATATTCAAAGATATTGCAAGAGAGACAAAAATATAACAAATATATAGAGGAAATATAACAAGAGTCACAGATATATAGTAATACACGATTTCTATTAATGAAATAAATTTATAGAGACTCTAAAGTACAGAGTGAAAGACTTGCTAGAATGGTGGTAGCTTATCTTTGAGAAAATGTGTGACAACTACTCACATTCGCAAGAAGATGATTACAATGAGGATATGAAGGCCTTTTTTACAATAAGAAGGAATGCCAAAAACCTTAGACATCAAAAAACCTAACCCTAAGAGATGAAGCGCCAAAAGTCATGTGGGCCCCGTTTGGGTAAGTTGGTGCATCAACTTCCCGGGGTCGTAACTTTTGCATACGATCTCCGTTTTAGGCGTATGATAGCTCATTGGAAATATATATCCGAGGAATACACCTTTTGGGTGAGAAAAATTGATCTAATATCCATGTTTCTCCCCTTTTTCTGAAAAAACATTGTTTAGGTCCTCAAAATGGCCCGGGAAATTAAAAACTGCTAAAAATAGTAAATTGCCAAAATTGCTATAAATATGTTTTGAGTCAGTTGGAGAAGGTGGGTGGCCACTGATATCCACCTAGATCAATCCTCCCTCCTTAGGAATAAATGTTCTCCATTGTGTTGAGTTCCCAGGGGAGAGGGGAAAGTGATTGCTGAAATTTAATCTTGGTGAGCTGCTTGCCTTGCTAGACAAGTTGCATTGCTTAGCCTGTTGAAGGTTGTCACAAACTTGTGGCTGGAAGGGTTGGACCTTTGTAACCAGGATGACTACATGAGATGAATGTGTGCAGAAGGAATCTTTGTGCTTTACTACAACCTTGTCGACCTGCTTCTCTTGGATAGAAGGTGCTTGGGGCGAGGCTGTAGCAGTTGCAGTGTCCTTTTGTTCCCCTTTTGAACAAATTGTAAAGAAGATGAATTTCACAGTAAGAGATACTAACTTGCGACACTGTTTAGGCGGGGCAGTAGTTGGAACTACCTATGGTATTCTGTAGAGATGACCCCCCAAATTAACAATGACACTACGAGGTCGAGACTCATAAATAGCATGGCGCTTCCACATATATGGCTGGCCCAAGAGANGTGGAAAAAATTCTCCATCATTTCATCCCTCTGTCGCGTGAGAGCTTGCTCAAGCAACAGACTGATAGGATCATTTGCTTTGTCGTTTTTATTTTCTTCTTCCATTGAGGATTTATTGGGTGTGTGAGAGTGATTGTACTCAAGAGATACAAGCTCAATACCCAACTTTATATACTCAAACCTCGTCGGGGACATGCACTAAAAATGATCAAGAGCAACCTGTTCTGATACCACTGATCCAGATTATTTTCGGCATGAAATGAGAGCAAAGATAAAACATAGAAATATTCAAAGATATTGCAAGAGAGACAAAAATATAACAAATATATAGCGAAAATATAACAAGAGTCACAGATATACAGTAATACACGATTTCTATTAATGAAATAAATTTACAGAGACTCTAAAGTACAGAGTGAAAGACTTGCTAGAATGGTGGTAGCTTATCTTTGAGAAAATGTGTGACAGCTACTCAAATTCGCAAGAAGATGATTACAATGAGGATATGAAGGCCTTTTTTACAATAAGAAGGAATGCCAAAAACCTTAGACATCCAAAAACCTAACCCTAAGAGATGAAGCGCCAAAAGTCATGTGGGCCCCGTTTGGGTAAGTTGGTGCATCAACTTCCCGAGGTCGTAACTTTTGCATACGATCTTCATTTTAGGCATATGATAGCTCATTGGAAAGATATATCCGAGGAATACAACTTTTGGGTGAGAAAAAATGATCTAATATCCATATTTCTCCCCTTTTTCTGAAAAAACATTGTTTAGGTCCTCAAAATGGCCCGGGAAATTAAAAACTGTTAAAAATAGTAAATTGCCAAAATTGCTATAAATATGTTTTGAGTCAGTTGGAGAAGGTGGGTGGACACCGATATCCACCTATATCAATCCTCCCTCCTTAGGAAGCAATGGTCTCCATTGCATTGACTTCCTGGGGGAGAGGGGAAAGTGATTGTTGAAATTTAATCTTGGTGAGCTGCTTGCCTTGCTAGAGAAGTTGCATTGCTTAGCTTGTTGAAGGCTGTCACAAACTTGTGGCTGGAAGGGTTGGACCTTTGTAACCAGGATGACTACATGAGATGAATGTGTGCAGAAGGAATCTTTGTTCTTTGCTACAACTTTGTCGACCTACTTCTCTTAGATAGAAGGTGCTTGGGGCGAGGCTGTAGCAGTTGCAGTGTCCTTCTGTTCCCCTTTTGAACAAATTGTAAAGAAGATGAATTTCGCAGTATGAGATACTACCTTGTGACACTGTTTAGGTGGGGCAGTAGTTGGAACTACCTATGGTATTCTGTAGAGATGACCCCCCAAATTAACAATGACACTACGAGGTCGAGACTCATAAATAGCATGGTGCTTCCACATATATGGCTGGCCCAAGAGAACATCACAAACATCCAGTGGGGAAACATCACATAATACCTCATCCTTGAAGGGATGGATGTTGTATGACAGTTGACACTGTTGGTTGACATGAAGATCTCGTCCTTGGTGAAGCCACCCAATGTTGTATGGCTGCGGGTGTGGTGTTGTCGAAAATCCCAACTGTTTGATGACCTCTGCTGAGATGAGGTTATTCTTGCTTCTGCTATCAACAATAAAATGCAATGAGGTCCCCTTCACCCACATCTGTGAATGAAAAATGTGCTTCCCTTCTTCAGGATCTATTGTTTCTTCTAGTTGAATTGTTGCGGTCACGACAATAGCAGTTAGGTCTGCGTCAATGATTTATCCTTTACCAACATTTTCAGAATCGGATTCTGAATCAGGGTTCGACTCCTTGTCTTTGATCTCAACCACCAATGACTATTTTGAGTGACATTCATCGGTGTTGTGCCAAGGGATTTTCTGGAAATTGCACCATTTTTTGGTGTCCTTCTTTGTCTTCCTGTGGCCCTTCTTTTCCTGTGGCTTGGACTGATTTTCGGAAGACTGTTTGTTAGGGTTGTCTTTGTCATACTTTGGTTGTTGTGGATATGCAGGCCTAAACTCCCATTTTTTTTGGTGCTTAAATTTCTACTCAATTTTAACAACATATCAATAAGCAGCACCGAGTGATAAGATGTCCAGAAAATCCATTTCAGTTTGGATGTATCTGTGTAGAGCCCCATGGTATTTCAGAACCAAATGTTGTTCAGAGTATTTGATACCCAGCTTGGTGCGCAAGGTATGGAAGGTATTGGTGAACTTAGGAACTGCTTGGCCCCTCTCTTGCCATAGTGTGGTCCATCTCATGTACTGGTCCTCATAGTTGCCAAGAGGGTAATATTGTTCCTTTATCGCATCCACAAAAAATCCCAAGTGGGTTCAGCCCCATATATTCCAGACTCCTCTGTGGAACTCTGCTCCCAGTAAGTTTCCCACCAGTGTTTGACATGGGGGAGAGCCTTAAGGAGTGTGAAGGTGATATTTTCCTTGTCGAAAAAATTATGAACAGAGAAATAACCTTCTAGCAGATTTAACCATTTATCTAGGGCATCTGCATCTATTTGACCTTCAAATACAAGAATATTAAAATTAACCTGTACCTTGAAAGGTGAGGTGCCTCCAAAGTGGCCTCTTGATGAAGATGCACCTGATGCTATCAGCAGGTGTTGAAGGATGTGGGAAAAATTCTCCATCATTTCGTCCCTTTGTCACGTGAGAGCTTGCTCAAGCAACAGATTAATAGGATCATCTGCTCCATCATTTTTTATTTCTTCCGCCATTGAGGTTTTCTTGGGTGTGTGAGAGAAATTTTCCTCAAGAGAGACAAGCTCGAGACCCAAGTTGCTATACTTAGACCTCGTCGGGGACATGCATTGAAAACGATCAAGAGTAGCCTGCTTTGATACCGCTGATCCAGATTATTTTCGGCATGAAATGAGAGCAGAGATATAACACAGAAATATTCAGAGATATTGCAAGAGTGACAATAATAGAAAAGATATATAGAGGAAATATAACAAGAGTCATAGATATACAGTAATACACGATTTCTATTAATGAAATAAATGTACAGAGACTGTAAAAGTATAGAGTGAAAGACTCGCTAGAATGGTGGTATCTTTTCTCTGAGAAGAGATGTGACAGATACTCGCATTCAAAATAAGATGATTACAATGAGGCTCTGAAATCCATTTTTACAATAATCAGGAATGTCAAAAACCCTAGACATCCAAAAACCTAACCCTAGGAGATGAAGCTCCAAAAGTCATGTGGGCCCCATTTGGGTAAGTTGGTGCATCAACTTCCTGGGCTCGTAACTTTTGCATACGATCTCCATTTTAGGTGTATGATAGATCGTTGGAAATATATATCTGAGGAATACCACTTTTGGGTGAGGAAAATTAATCTACTATCGATGTTGCTTCTTGTTTTCTCAAAAACCATCGTTTAGGGCCTCAAAATGGCCCCGGAAGTTAAAAACTGCTAAAAATAGTAAATTGCCAAAATTGATAGAAATCTATTTTGAGCCAGTTGGAGAAGGTGGGTGGCCACCGATATTCACCTGGATCAGGTTCGTTGTATTTTTGGAGTTATACTCCATGGAAAATAGGGTTTGTGGCTAGTTCTGAAACTAGTCTAAAACAAGTGTTTCGGGTAAAAACGTCATAATTTCTTCATAACAGATCCAAATTTAGTAATACCAAATGTGTTGGTTATAGTACAGTATTTAGTATGCTGTGTAACATTTTCATACCGATTCAACAAATATTCCATGTGGGGCATGCTCTACAAGGTCTCTCTCTAGAATAAGCCATAATTTAACAAGGTATGCCATTTTTGCTATAACTCCTTTTCTGAGAGGTTCCAAGTAGTGACACCTAGAGGAATTGCATAAAACACACTGAATATTTTTTATCAGTTTCATATATTTATTCATTGTAGGTACAAATTTATGATTATTTCAAGTTAGGGTTGTTGACTAATCCAAAACTAGTCATGTGAGACTAAATAAAAGTTTGATGAAAATGCTAGTCTCTTGTTGTTAAAGTTAAGGAATGTTTGCAAGTATGTGATCATATAAACCATGTCAATTACATAGTTACAAATCTTATTTGGATGATTAAATTGCTGAGAGATTTTGGTTAAGGTACATGTTGGGTACATGGTCGAGACAAGTAGTTGATGAGTTGGCACATACATGAGGTGTATAGTTGATGATGTTGGTACATATTGAATAGTTATAGTTGATGAGCAGTTGACACATGCTTGGTACATGGGTGGATGCACTTGTTTATGGTACATATTGATTACAATTTGTTTGGTACAGGTTGGTGCATGGTTGATGCACTTGTTCATGGTACAAGTTGATTATAGGTTGAGGTACAGGTTGATGAATGGTTGATGCATGGTTTAGGTTTATTGGTACAGGTTTATAGTGGTATATCTCATAGTGATAGTGTGATAGTGGTTCCATCATTATGCTTCTACTTTAAGGCGGTTGGACAGGGCAAGGACAAGTGGTTGTAGCCAAAGATCATAGGGGGTTGTAGCCTCCTTCTGGGTGTAGCCAAAGAATTGGGGAGTTGGAGCTTTCCTCAGGTTGTAGCCTGAGAAACTAGGGGGTTGGAGCCTCCTTCTAGTTGTAGCTAAAAAACAAAGGAATTTGGTGCTTCCAATGAATGTAATTCTTCAAAGACATATAAGAAAAAGTGTTTCGTGGTTTTTTTCCGCTTTGGGTTTCCATGTAAAACACTTGTGTACTATGTATGTGTATGATTTCTCATTTGTTCATTGCTCATTATTGGATGATAATTATACATTGATATAACACTTGGATTATTTGGTTAAAATGGATTACTATTTCTCTATTACTGATTCACCCCCGTCTTTCAGTAATCCAACAATTGGTATCAGAGTAGGTTCCTTTAGAAATCAGTTTAACCATTGAAAGGTAGATCATGGAGAGAAAAAACTTGTATAAAAATGGAATACTACAGTTTGATGGAAAAAAGTATGCGTTTTGGAGCATAAGGATGAAGACATATATATAGGCCCAGGGATTTGAAATTTGGCAATCAATTGTAGATGGATACACAACACCAGCAGTTCCACCAACAAATGAAAAAGAAATGAAAATCTGTCAGAATAATTCCAAAGCCTCAAATGGAATTCTGAATGGTCTCAATGAAATGATATTCCCCAAAGTTGCACATTGTAAATCCGCTAAATATATTTGGGTAAGCTTTGAAATATTTATGAAGGAGATTCAAAATTCAAAGCAGCAAAGCTTCAAACTTACAGAGGTCAGTTCGAACAACTAAAGATGAAGGAATATGAGAATATTGCAGCCTACGTCTTATGAGTCGATGAAATAGTGAATGCAATCATAGAATTGGGAGAAGAAATCGAAGAATCTATAATTGTTCAAAAGGTACTAAGACCTCTTCGTATGATATTTGACCCTAAGATATCAACACTAGAAGAAAGATCAGATCTAAACTCAATAAGAATGGATGAACTGCATGGAATCTTCACAGCATATGAAATGAGAACTGAACAAGAAAATCCATATGTAAAAGAAGCAACCTTCAAATAATCCAAAATATCAAATAAAAAGGAAAAACAACAAGAAGAACATAGCAACAACAGTGACGTCTCTGAAGATGATGAAGAAGTGGCCAACTTCATCAAAAGTCTGAACAAGGGAACCGGCGGTAGGTATAGAGGTAAGCTTCCTTTAATTTGTTTTAATTGTGATGGTATTGGTCATTTTTCTAACAAATGTCCTCATAAGAAAAAGAGAAATGATGAAGGTTACTCAAAAGGAAAACAAACATGTACATGCAAAAGAACTACAAAGAAAGTTTTCAAGAAAAGATTATGCAACAAAGAAGACATCTCATCATCAGATGAAGATGAAGTCAGTGACAGTGAGATAGGAAGACTTGTATTCATGGAAGTAGAAGAATCTGATAAATAATTCTTTGAAGAAGAATATGAAGAAGTCAAAGAAGAATATGAAGAAGTCGAAGAAGAAATTGAAGAGGAAGAAGTTGACTACTGAGAAGAATTGATGTGTTCCATAGAAGTTATCAGAAGAGAAAAGAAGAAAAACAAGAAACTACAAGCATAACGAGATAAGAAAGAAGACACTCAAGAACTAGAACAAATGATCACAAATTTGAAGGTTCAAATAGAAGAAGATAAAATAATTGAAGAAGCACTCAAAAAACAACTAGAAGAAAAGGACAGGATCATTGAAAATTTGGAAGCAGAGATTGTCACATTAAGAAAGGATGTTCAAAAGAAAAATATGAAAAATAGCTCAAAATTTTTGGATGACATTATCAACAGTAAAAAATATCATCTTGACAAGTCTGGACTTGGATACAATCAGACAGAAAAGGGATCAAGCTTCCAAACAACAGAGCAAGAAACATATCCAAAAAGTTATGCAGAAACAATAAAAGGGGATAGGAAGATATAAAAGGAATATTATAGGGACACTCCTCCACTGAGAAGATTCAGATTTTAGAATCAACAACAGACAGATAGGCCTCAAGAAGAAGAATGATTCATAAGAGTACCTCCTTTCAGAATATATTCAACTCCCAGGTATCAAACTATATTTTTTGGTTGATGTTATTCACATAATAATTTTGTACATAAAGATGTGAATTGTAGAGATAACAATAGGAACATAAACAACTTTGAAAGTCATACACAAAAGGGTTATCCAAAAAGGCCTAGTGAAACACAGAGAAGAAGTTACAACATATTTGAATCTTTGAGAACTGAAGTGGAATGTTACAAATGTAATAACTTTGGACACATGGACAAAGATTGTAGAATGAAAGTCCCTCCTAGAGAAACAACATAATAACAACAGTCACAGACAGGAACCTCAGAAAAGGAGATGGATAAGAAAACATAATCAATATAGCAATGAAGAATGCACACTCACTCTATTGTTAGGACCACACAATGTACCTTTTTGTCTATACTTTTTGCCACTATTATACCCTTGATCACTTGTATTTAGACTCATACTATTACTTCATCTGATCACTCCAAGGTATACAATGTCCTTTCTCATTACTATATGTTTAATCTGTTTTGCATAATATTTTGCATCACTTTCGTACTTAACCATTGATTAGAATGTAGACTAGCATTTGAAGCCTGTTGCTGAAACACAGTCCAGGTCGTAGATGCTGAAACACAGAGCTTCTATACAGCTCGAGGTCGCTGTTGCTGAAACACAGAACTATCATACAGCCCAGAGCACAGATGCCAAAACACAGAGCTGTTACACAGTCCAATGTCGCTATTGCTGAAACACAGAGAGGCTATTCAGTCCGAGGTTGCTGTTGTTGAAACACAGAACTGTCATACAGTCCAGAGCTGTAGATGCTGGAACACAGAAGAGACCGCCAGAACCAACGATGCTGAAACACAAGGAAGCCATTACAGTTAGTGGTCAAAGCTGACACAGTCAAGAGTGCAATTCATGTGGCTGAAACAACCCATGAATTGCGATGCTGAAACAACATCGGCAACTACGAGAAGAAGTTGTTACTCCAGTGTAACAACAATACCTCATCTAGCTCCTATAATAGCATTTCTGTTGCGTAAGACCAGGACACCTTGCTCTAGTTTAGAAAGAAGATCCGATTAAAAATAGGACTCAGAGATACATTGTAATTTTTGATATATTGCATCGAGGAGGTTCCCTCATTAAATAAGGGGAGTTCTTCATTCGAGCATCCAAGTTTTTTTGTATTGAAAAGCTTTAGAGAGAGGGGGACGTGTACTTCATTTTTCTGACTGTAACAGGATATTTTGATAGATGAATACAAGACTGATTTGATTATCTCCTTCTAGGTTTCCCGTTCCAAGGGAATCTTGTGAGAAGGGAGGGCCCACCTTCTTCACAAGATTCACCCGTTAGTTATAGAGTGTGTTCTCTGTTTACATGTGTTTAATTTTCATATGCTGAAACACTGCTTTTAATGAATTCTGCTTTGCTGAAACACTATTGACTCTGTCTTAGTTGTTGAATGAAATTCATAATATTTTTATTAGCAATCTTGTGTGATGATTTTATGAGGCTATCCAGAGACTGGGTTAAGGATTCCTGCTCAGACAGGAAGGAATCAGAACATCCTGTCCTCTGTAGATTTCATTTACTGTTGCAAGTTTGTTAGCCAGAGACTAGGTTAAGGGTTCTTGCTCAGACAAGAAGGAATCAGAACATCCTGTCCTCTATAGATTTCATTTACTGCTGCAAGTTTGTTAGCCAGAGACTGGGTTAAGGGTTCCTACTCAGACAGGAAGGAATCAGAACATCCTGTCCTCTATGGATTTCATTTACTGTTGCAAGTTTTTTAGCCAGAGACTGGGTTAAGGGTTCCTGCTCAGACAGGAAGGAATCAAAACATTCTGTCCTCTATAGATTTCATTTACTGCTGCAAGTTTGTTAGCCAGAGACTAGGTTAAGGGTTCCTGCTCAGACAGGAAGGAATCAGAACATCCTGTCCTCTATAGATTTCATTTACTGCTGCAAGTTTGTTAGCCAGAGACTGGGTTAAGGATTCCTGCTCAGACAGGAAGGAGTTAAAACATCTTGTCCTCTGTAGAATTTATCTATTCCTGCAAGTGTGCTAGCCAGAGGCTGGGTTAAGGGTCCCTGCTCAGACAGGAAGGGATCAGATCATCCTGCTCTCTGTATTTCACAAAGTGTGCTAACAGAAATAGGGCTTAAGGTTCCTGCTTAGAAAGGAAGGGACTAATTGGTCTTGTTCTCTGCTAGATAGAGTTATCTTTTTCTGCATTACTGTTTTCATGAAAGAGTGCCAGCACTGAAGTCTCTGTTTGAGAGCAAGGGTCCTGTCCTCTGATTGCAGAGTAGTGTTATTTCCTGTTGCAATTATTATTTTAATGTAATCCAGGATTCTTAGATTAATCTTTAGAATCTTCAATAGGGAAGTTGCTTTCCTGTGATTTAATTCAGAACTTCAGCAAATGTGATTAGTATAGCTTTTGTTACTACAACTGTAAGTTGCTTTTGGAATTGAGCATATATAGTGTGTGGTTATCTTTGAAATAAAAAGACTTCCCTGGGTTGATAATTTATGTTTCACTTGGTTGTTTGAAATCAATTAAGCAATTATAGTGACCAACATTTTGGCGCCGTTGCCGGGGAAGATAGCTATAGATTTCAAAAGCACTTATGATTTTTTTTTCGTTCGATAAAAAGATTGCATGAAAACCCCCAAAGATACTAACCCTACAAGTGGCAAGGGAAAAGGAAAAGGAGGAAGAAAGACTTACATTGACGAGATCCTATCAAAGTCTGAGTCTGTTGCTCAATGACCAAACTTTCGAAGACAAAACTCCCAGCCTTCATTCCAAGCAGCTTTTGGAACAGGGAAAGAAGTTTGGAGTCCGGAGACAGTCCAAAAGCCAGTAGGAGACATTGAGGACAGAGCAAGTGCAGCAGGGGAGCAGACAGAAGAAAACATGGATGAGTATAATGAACAATTGCATCATGAAGAGCAGGTAGATCCTGAAGAAGAGGTAAGAGATGAAAATTCTTTTTCTACATTAGGATTTCCTATTGGCGATCTCCCTAGAGGAGCAGCCCCCATGAAAAATATTCCACTCTTAGCATTGCCTAATTTTCATGGTTTATCTTCAGATGATCCTGATGAATTTCTGTTTGAGTTTGATATATTATGTAGAAGCTATGATTACATCTCTGATGCTCAGAAACTAAAGTTATTTCCAGCAACACTAAAAGGGAATGCACTAAGATGGTTTATGAGTCTTGGAGGCCATGATCACAACATGGGACCAAATGAAGCAGAAATTCTTGAACAAATACCAGGACTACTGCAGAACGAGAGAAAAGAGGGAGGAGCTATTCAAAATGATGCAGAAAGAAGACGAGAAT
>JZKD02S1333337.1:177197-203524 GCA_000966675.3 Picea glauca | reverse complement strand
ATTTTCATTTTGAATCATCTTGTACTTGAACATTTAAGTGGGGTAAAAGGAGGTTTCCCCCTTGAAGAGGCTTATTATCTGAAATTATCTCTTTTTCAAGGCATTGAGTACGTTTTCTGATTTTTCTCTATGCTATATTAATATTTGTGTCTTAACACACACAAACTCCAGAATAGATTTACGGATTTCATAGTTAGTATAGTTCACATAGAGTGTATATTTATAGATTGTTTCCACAGAGAACAAATGAAAAATAGCTATGGGAAAATGATAGGGTTAACATTGTTATAACCATGAATATAGGAGGATGCTAAAGAATACAAACATATAACTGGTAAAATGTTTATGACCACAAGGGAACCATAAGCCATGAATATTAGCAGAGAATCAGTCAGCCTGAGAGCACTCTAACCCAATCTCGAGAACTGTAAAAACCAAAAGACCGAGCCGGGATTTTTTTTTTTACGAAAGCAGTATACTAATACATTACCAAACAAAGTGTTACGCATAAGTTACAGAGTACAAGAGAAGTGAAGTATAACATACCTTGCGCAGTAGAGGAACCATAGTCGCCTAGCCTCCTTCCATTTTGTTTATTCAGAGCCGAGATTCCATTATCGTTAGCCACACAGAGAAGGGCAAGGTTATCTTGCAGAGAAAAAACATTCTTTGTGAAAAGAACAATCATTAAAATGAGCATTACCTCAGGCCTTGTTAGCGGAGTAATGCAATGGTGACACGGTAGTACTTTTCCATGTGAAACTATCAATGTGGTAGGGTTATGTTGGACATAGTGGCCAAGTGTCATTTCCCAGGGAGGTAGAATTTAGGTCTCCATTCAATGGCTTATCCAGGGTTTAAATGTCGAACTGAAATCCTCCATTAATAAGACTACAAACAAATTTATTATTGAGTCATGATGCCAACCAGATAGGGTTACAAATTGTGTGTAATGGTTACGTTTGTCATTTTAGGTTAAGGGCTTACCCCATATGCTTCCCAAATCATTAAACAACTTAGGAGTAATGATAGGTATCGTTGGGAGCTTGCTAATGATATGTCCACCAGGAAGTGCCTGTATGTTAACGATAATGATAGATAACTATATTCATAGTCATGTCACAATAACCTCCTATGTATTAAACGTTTATGTAGTATAGTGAATAGGTTATTGGTATATATGTTAAACATTATATTTATCATATAGATAATTTTAGCGACATATATGTTAAAAAAATATTTACGTTATGGATCGATTTATACATAAAATCCATATATTACATAGTGTTGTATATTAGCATAAGTATGTTGGTATCGATAGAGTAAGGTTATGATATTTTAAGTAATAAACTATTTATATATATACCTTTGAACATGGATAATGCCAACACTATGAGATCCATATGATAGTACATAATAAAATATGTGGATGCTTGTCAAATGGATAAACATTAAGGGTTATGGGTAGACTATTGCATAATGTGACTTTTTCATAGAATAATTTAACTTAGAGAGGTAGATATTCTATGGGTTATGATATCCTGGTTACAATCGCATTAAGTACAGAATAAGTGTAAGCTTTTGAATTCAGTAACAATGATAAAACTACTCTACATATAATAAAGCTATGTTTGAACAAATATTGAAGATTAAAGGATATTTAATGTCCCTAACAAAAAAATATTATTGGTAAATTTTGGGTACATTACATGTCTAAATTTGGAGATTTAATGTCCCTGCGCATGTACAATTCTAAGAATCCACATACATGGGACGAGAGTATCCCCTATGTCCAACATCGTTGAAACAATTATCTTCATAATTCCACCGAACATAGCCCATTTCAGGTGGGTCTGGTATTCCAACCCTTGGGACCTGTTGGAGCCACCTTTTTCAACAGGTTTAAATATATTTTTTAAAATCAAATGTTGGTTTTTGAGTTCTTTTTCACTTCGTGACATTTACATACTGAAAATCTCAGTAATCTTGACATGCGAAATAGCGAAGGATGTTATGCTTCATAAGTTACCACTTTTTATCATTAAACAAGAGTTTTTACTCTTTGTACCTCAGAATATCGCTCTTCGGGAGTTACAAGTCACAAGATTTACAACCCCCGATATGCGAGTTTGCAAAAAGTTTTAAAAATCCTACCTTAGGTGAAATCCGAGAGCAAAAATCGTTAAACCTCAGACAAGTGTTGTCGGGATTTCGTGTCTCAGCATTCACTCTCTCCTAAAACATTACCATCATAACTTCGAAAGACAAATCCGCGAGACTTTCACATAAATAACCCGGGTTAGTGTCCAGAGTGTTTAGTTTGACCATGGTTGAAGTCTCTCGGGATTTCGCGACTCGGCATACGTTCCTCCTGAAAACTATACATTTGAAACCATGAGTGGCGAAGTCGCGATGTTGCTCAAACATAATTAATTAAAACACTTAATCTGGTTTACCTTTTGGTTTAAATAAATAACATCATAGTGATCTTGGGATTTTGTGACTCGGCTAGCGCTCCTCCTAGAAACTATACCCTCGAAGCCCCGAGCCGCGAAGTTGCGATATAAATTAAAACATGATTAATTAAACACTTAATCTTGGTTACGTCCTTACTTAACTAAATCTAATCATCGTGATCTCGGGTTTTAGAGGCTCGAAAGGTTATAGTGAAAACTCCCGATATGGCGAACACTAAAAGGTTGATTAAAGTTTAATTAAGCTTAATAAAAAAATCTAAGTAAACTTAATCAATGTTTGATACAAATAATAATATGCACAGTCAACGAGGTAATTTTAAATTTTCTTGCACCAACTTGTGTCACGAACCGTCGAAATTTATGACATTAATTGGAAATGAGGCGAAACGACAAGTAAGGATAGGGTCTTTATTGCTAAATCTGTCTCTAAATATGATTTGACCAATTCTATTCATATAGACACCTAGATTTTAAATGATCGAAGATATAGATCTTTTTCCTTTCTGTTCTGTTCATAAAGCTCATTTCTATCCCGTGCAGATAATTTTTTCTCAACAAATTGATCTCTGTATGTATATGCATTTTTATTACAGGAGAGCTAAGTCACAATCTTCTGTCATGGCCCCGCAAAAAGCGTCCAAGACAAGTGCTGAGATTTCGGGAGAAGGTTCCGATAATGTTTCGGATACTTCACCTCGAAGCATTGATTCCGTATGAGCCTAGTCATACATCTCAGAGGTTTTGCAATCAGATTTGGTGAACTGTTCAGACGATTCCAGTGACAACGAGAAATATGACATGACTACAAAATACAAGATCGTCTTCCAAGCAGAGATGCACAAAGTAGTGGCCAGGCCACGTCTTCTACCTTACTATGACATGATCCGATGGACGCTAGATCCTGTAGATATCCCTACCAGAACCATCATCAGTGAGCATAAGGTCACTGTTGGGACCTTTAGACTAGAAAACTTATAGGTGATGTACAAGTTACCACCGACGTCGAACTTCACATACAATGCAAAGTTTCTAGAGGATTTTAAACATAAGGAGTGCGAGCAATACGGGAAAAGATTATCTGATTTGACCAAGGATTGGGTCTCACACCCAGTGAAGTTCAGGGTAGATAACAATGGAATTTATTCCATATATTCTTTGGAACCACAGTTCAAATACATAGCGATCATGACCTATAGATTCTATGGGAGGGAAGAAACCACGCATTTTTTCCTCCCATGTGTGCCTTTGATGCACAGAGTAGCAGAAGGCTATTCTTTCGACTGGGCCAAACTGTTATCAAATAGTTTGACCAGTCGGATTATAGAATATCGGACGCAGTGGGCAAGCGGGAAAGCCGCCTCATTTTTTATGTCTGCATACATAATGGATGCCATGTGTTCCATGACACCTTTTCCCTTAATGAGTTGGAGTTGGGCTCCATCGAAGACTGAGCCTATCCATATCTATCATTCTACGATTTGGGAGGATAACGCCTCATATTTTATATATGAAATCTTCAATTGGGTAATGGTACCAATGCATGTCGCCATCTTCGATAATCCACCACCCCAGATCTCAGATAGCATTGCGGAAAATTTGAGCAGGGTGGCCGACTGGTACATGGAGGAAGAGTTTTCATACATCAGGGTTTTCGGCACTTCTGTCCCTCCACATACTATACCATTATTTATACCTAATAGGTTGTCCTGTCATGAGATCGCCATGCAAACCATGATCGGTCACATAAGTAAAGAGCTGAAGGGGTTTTCAAAGAAGGTATGGCCAGCTTTCCCCATTCTTTTAAACACATATTCTTTATTATATTTCGAGCATGAAAAGGCAGAGGTGACAGCCTTATAATATATAAAATTAGTGATGTAGGCGTGCCCTCAGGCATGTCTGCTCATAGGACCTCCTCCTTCCTTGGCCCGAAGAACTGAAAAGCTCTTCTAATTCCCTATCGGGAATTTTCCACACCCACAACAGTTCTCCATGAGATCTCCCTGTTCCAATCGGGAAATCAGACTTCACAGTTTTGCGAGTCCCATGGTCGAGTGTTTTGGATCCTCAAAACCCTGAACCCCGATATGCCAAAACACTTCCTTTTCTCCTTTATCCCTTCTTGGCTAGACTTCCAGTCCACATGACTGCTAAATCCATAAGACCACAGTCTTACCACCTGTCAGAGTTTCGGACTTCACGGGATCGCGAATCCAAGTGCAAATTTTCCATCGGAGCTTCACTCCCCGAAACCCCGATGAAATCTGCCACCTTTTCACCTCGATGGCTCCTCCATGGCCCACTCTTTTAGCCTGTTGGGAAATTGCGTTTTAGAGTTCGCGATTCCTGCTGCTATGATTCCCAAGAATCACAAAACACCGATTCCCGATGCACGTGAGGGTTGACTCTTCCACGTCACTATCTCTTTATCTCCTTTTCAGACATCGCAAGATCATGATTCCTAATGAAACATTTTCTTTATCCCCAGGATTCCCGATACGTTGAACCCCGACTACTCTCAGGTCTTCTGACACGTGTCCACCTTGAGATCCATGGCTGGGACTTCTTATCGGGGTTTCGAGACTTGAAAGGTCTTGAGTTTCTGGACTTCTGAAACCCTGATGCTCCAATATCTCGATGTCTCTCCGGGACTGTCCTCTGTTCACTAAGACTTAACCCCAGTGCAACTCCTACCTGATAGAATGGCTGACGGGCAACCCAAAAATGATCTTATGGCTCGTGGTCCTCCTGAGCTTAGCCTCCTGGTGTGGCCGTAACCTCCCCGTTACTCTGGTGGATCTGACGACTGGAAAATTTTCCACGAATCCCCTCCACGAGATCTCGACCGTCGATTTATTCCTCCTTAAGGATTTCTTTGAAAATAACCAAGTGTTACTCTGTGCTCAGTCTCCTTCTGCGCGCAACCCTGCAACTCTGGTTCTAGATGCTCCACGGCATGAACCCTCTGTGCAATCCTTCCTTAGGCTCTGAAGGTTCTATCCCTCTTGAGCTTTTTCCACTCCTCAGTCTCTTAGAAAAAGAGAACCCTTTGCAAACCTTCCTGGTGGCAACCTACAAACACTTCAAGTGTTTGGGTTTCTTTGACCCTACGCACACCTATAGCAGCAGTCCTTCAAAACTTCTGCTTGGATTCACAACTGAGACTCTCCCTTATCCTGCAAACCCCTGGCACGGCTCCAATAACCCAATTTCACTTCTGGGTGAATGAGAAAAAGAGTTAAACTACCTAAGCCTCCGTCAACGCACTCCTTGCGGACGTTTTCGACTGCATTCCTTGCAGGAATCCTCACTCAGATAGAGAAACAATTGAAACTCATTTCTTCTTCCCTCGGATTTCAAACTCAACCATGAAATCACTTACACAACAATAAAGAAAATACATAACAGGAAAAAAAACACTCATGAGCACATCATTTAACATCAACACACACAGAGAATAGACACAAAACCATGGATTTGAATCAACTTCTTCTATTAATTCAACATCTATACATGGATGTTCTTCTACAACTTTCTACTATTCTCCCGTGCTCTTCCTGCTTCAACTATGTTACAATGTACAATGAGGGTGTCTATATCTGTTTTCCCTCCTTCTTTATAAAACTGTCTAATCTATGAATTCAAGTCTATCTACCTACATTAATTAGTTTAAATGCCTCCTATCTACTAAGGACGAGAGCGAATCGCTCAAGGTCCAATACAATATACAAAGGCGCTCCTTCATAAATGGCTTCATTAAAGATTTTGGCGCATTAATTTTGAAAAGATTTTCAAGCAATTTATCATGTTCTCAAAAATACATTGTGCTTTCTCCACGATCGCTTGATATTTGCGATGCTACTGCATCAATTAGTCCATATTGAATTCAAGAAACACGACCCACATAAGGTCATGAGTAATCACTTGGTTAGCTGTGGCCTTAAAAGGTTTGAGCACAAGAATTCACCTCATGATGATATTTTCTGAGGCACGAGATAGTATGTCGAGGTTTTGGCTCAGATGCAAGCCTTGTCACTCGAAGAGAGGGATGATGTTTTCAAATTCCAAGAAAATAGGTGGAGCTTCCTTCCCCTATTATTACGAGGCGAGAATCCAACGACCGTAGAGGTGCAAAAAACAAAAGCCAAAGGCTCTAAAGATTCAACACTTGTCCAAGAAGAACAACAGGATAAAGAAGAGCAAACTAGGGGCCTGAAACAACAAGTTGAGGCTTCCGATCCTCCAAATGAGCCAACTCTGGTTTATACTCCAGAAAAATCATCTAAACAGGTCAGTAATCCCATTGTTTCTGTTACTCCCCTGCAGTCGACAAAGGGAATATCAGATGCAGGTTGGATTTTTGGTGAAGAATTAACACCTATATCAGTGGAAGAGCTACCTTCAAATGAATTCTTCTTTGATAAGAAGAGAAAGGCTGTCGTGAGATAAGAACTCTACCAAGAGGAAGGTACTATATCCAATAAATTTAAAATTATTACCAATGGAAGAACCATGAAGAAAGAAGAATTTGCAATGCAAATAGTAGGAACATTGGGTGCTTTCACTACGACAAACCAATATTCAGTCGGGACCCTAAAAGATCAGCTGATGAAAAAAAACTGTCTAATGAAGACATTAGAGGCTAAATTAGCTACGACATAGGCTGTTGTCAAAGATCAGGCAACTGCAAGTTTGGAGAAAGCTAGAATAGATGACCTAAATTAAATCGAGCGGCTCAAAGCTGATCTCGAATAGACACAACTGATGGTTTAGACAAGTCAGACACAGATAGTCCAGCAAGGAGAATTGATAGAGCAGCTTCAGGCCAAATTAGAGTTAGCTGAAAGCTAGGTAATCGATATCGGGATATTTCAATCCCAAGAAATAGAAATAAGAAAAAGGTTATCGGTGGTGTAGCAAGGTCTTCTTGTTAAAATAGAAACAATTCAAAGTAGTTGCCAACTCATTGATCAGATATTGGAGAACCTCTCTCTCGGAGAAAGGGAAGTTAGAGCGGCTCGGGTTGCGTTCCAAGAGGCTATTATAGCCACAATGAGAAAGGAAATAAGAACTAGTTCTAGTTTTCCCATCTCCGAGCAGACTAGGAGCAATATCTTGTTGAAAGAATGGGAGCGAAATATATCTAAAGGAAGACAACAAGCTAAGGAGATAAATAAATCTCTTGAAGAAACTTTCGGTTTGTTAAATGGGATGTGGTTGGGTTTTGATGGTGAAAGTAGCACTGAGATACTAGGTCAGATCAATACAACGAAATATCTGCTAAATATGAAGGAAAATGAAGAAAGAGAATTAGCTGAAGTTTCACAAATAACCCAGACAGACATAGTTCAAATAGATAAATGGATAATTAAACCAAGTATATTATTATGTTCTATCAACGCCAAAGATCAGGAGGTGGAAGGAAAGTTGCCACAATTGGTGAAAGATTGTTATGTTTTTTAGGCCAATAACCAAGTAGAACCTTGTAAGCTGATATCACAGTTGGTGGAGAAGTACGTTATTTGCACGGAGCAGGCAAAAAGGTAGGTTTCTGGTACCAAATGAGGACAAAAATAAAGAAACAAAATGTTTTAACTCCTTCGATTTTAACCGAAAACCTCTAGAACGATTGAGATTCCAGCCAATAAAAATCTGTATAAATATACATTTTGTAGAAATAAAAAGGGTTGGACCTCTTTAGTCGATTGTAAGAGAGGCTATCTTCTTGTTGAGAATTAATACAAAGCAATCTAGAGAATCCTGATTCCGTCAAGACTATGTTATGAGTTTGTTCTCTTTGTTATTCATATTCAATTTTATTTCGCTTATATACATCTAATGAATGTTTCACTACAATTTAGTAAAACTTCTACTGTGGTGGTTAAATTTTATTCATCTATATCGTTTACAGTTTTTCCTCTGTATCGGCTAACAACAGATACAAGACCTGTGAACCTTTAAGTTGTCATATTTTATGCTTCGTTAGATTCCTTCTTAGTCTATTTTCTTCTTCTGTTTAAGGAGTGAGATTCTCCCTTGATAGGAGCCTTACTTTATAAACAACTAAATGTTTTTCTCATATTTCACACACTATTTATTTCAAATATAACACAGTTACAGGAAAAGGCCTTTGATTTGCATTCTGTCCTTAACATTAATTTCAAAGTTCTCTTTATAAGATCAAATTGATACAGCATAAAATCTTTCGGATTTCTTTTAATTTTTTTGTTCCTCTATGAATATCCCCGTTGTAAGACAACCTAATATTGAACCCAGTTTATTGGAGCAAACCCATATCGCTTTAAATCTCTTTGATACTATACTTAAAAAAACCACTACCCGGGTAGAACTAGAACGTTCATGGGCTGCAATAGAACGAGATATAAACATCCAGGAACAATTGGAAGCTAGACAATGACAACCTAGATATCAACCCTAGCTTCCTTTCCCAAAGTTATACTATCCTCCCTTTTTACACCTTACAAACTTTCAGATGCCTAGACACTGTATTTTTTAAAGTCTTAAGTATAGACTCTGGAACAACATCTTTTTGGCGTCGTTGCCGGGGATGAAGTTAGGAAACCTTTTCCCTGGGAAGAATGAAATATATTTTCAAGTTTCACCCTTTGATAGTGAACAAAGAGTGGGCACTTTATAAAGGATTTTCCTATCTTTCACTTGGGGACTCTACGTATAAGTAAGTTGTCATCTGGTCAAAGGAATACCAGAAAAAACCCAGAGAGCAAGCAGACCACGCCTGTTGCAGATCCCGAAAAAATACTGAAAGCTAGAGGTTCTCTTAAGATGACTACTACAGTCTATCAACTTAAGCACCCATAGCCCAAGATCAAGACTTCTTGTGAACCTTCAACTTCACATAGTACCCCTCCCAAGACCACTAATTCATTTTTAGCTAGTTTTGTAGTTAAAAGTGAAATCCTTTTGAAAACCTTTGTCTGACACAAAGGAAAAAACTCTGCAGTAAATTTATCAGCGGTTGATATCCCGCTGACTCTTATTTTAGACTTCCCAACCTCACCAAGTCTCAAAGAGTATACTATATATTCAAATCTCACACCTACGGGATCCCCTGATTACGTCTCCTACAAATCCAAGGAGTCAATTCCTCGCATCTCTGTTTACCTGCCTTCACTTTTCTCATCCCTCGAAGAAGAAAGAAATCCACTTTTAGTCTTTCATAACCCTTTATACAGCACACCCTTTCCTCATCAAGTGGTACCAATGGCGGCCACTGAAGGAGGAGCAAGGGGCCAAGTGCCTCCCTCGCCCCCCAGAGTTTTCACTAAAGTGGCTGCAAGATATGCACCTTTGGTTCTACCTGTATCTCTTCATAACCTTCCTAAAAATTATATAAAAAATTTAGCAAAATTCATAGGGGAAGGGGACTTAACTGCAGCCGAACATATAAATTTCTTCAATCAGTTCGCTGATATTTTAGGTATGGAACACAAAAAAGTTTATTCGATATTGTTTGTTCAAAATTTTGAAGGAGAGGTACGAACCTAGTTTCGAAGCCTACCTGCAGGGTCTATCCTTTCTTACAATGCCTTAGAAGATGCTTTTCTTTGACAATGGGGTGAGAGAAAAGACCAGTTATATTATCTGACCGAATTCGGATCTTTAAAGAAAAGGAATTCAGAAAAAATTATGGAATTTATCCAAAGATTTAACAAATTGTATAATAAGATCCCAACCGAAGTTAAACTTTCCCAACCTACAGCCAAAGTAACCTTTGCAGGAGCTTTCGAACACAACTTCGCCCTTCTCTTAAGAGAAAGGTGGGGGGATAACTTAACCTGAATGTAGGATGATGCTATGGAAATCAAATCTAACATGATGACCTCAAGTAAGTTGAAAGCTAGGGTAGAAACAAGAAACAGAGAAACCAGACATTTTAGGGAACAAGCAAGACCCTCAAGATCTAATAGATCCGCAAACGACAAAATGGATGATATGGCTAGAATAATTAAAGAGTTGTCGAATAAGATTTCCAGAATGGAGCTAGATCAATCCAAGAGTGATCCTTTTGTTAAAAGAGAATTTAGAAGAAACCCCAACCCTAAAAATCAACAAAGGCAGATTAAAAATGAAGATCAGAAAATTCAAACCCCGTTAAAAAATGAAAATTTTATAGGAGGAAATGACCTAGAATATTTCAAGGGACTTGAAGAAGATGTGACAAATTTGAGCGATGATTGCATTCAACCCTATGTAACTAAAGAAGATTACGAGAGGTCGTTGAACACACCTCAGCCATCAAATGAATATGATGATATAAACAACAATGATTTCGCTATATGTTAAGAAACGTCTAATTCCATGACAGTTGGGGTCCATTCAAGGTATAACTTGAGGTCTAAAAACAAACCTATGTTGATTTTTCAACCGAAGAAAATTCTCCCTAGAGGTGAAATATATGTGCCTACCCCGAAAGAGACTGAAACATTTAACAAAAAAATAAAAGAGGTAGACTTGTTGGACCTCAAAATGAAGGAGGTTGAGACCAAATCAAGGGAAATCAAGACAACTGAGACACTCACACCGGTAAGTAAAATCATGAGTAATAAATCTTCCCAGACAAATAAGTTGGAGAAGAAAGAGCTTGAGGTTTCAACTAGAGAAACATACAAGGTTAGTGGTGGTTTTAGTTTTGAAAATGAGATAAATAGGATAAAAATACTGATCCCGCTAGTTGAATTAGCAAAGAATCCTGCATATCGAAAGCAGATAACCAAAGTGATAGGTTGTTCAAATCAAGAAAGTCAATCAGACGTAATAAATTTGGAAGATGATAAGCCCAATATCACTTTCGGTCCACATTTTGAGGGTGCCAGAGACACCATTTCTCCTTTCTATATCACCCTAAATGTACACGATCGACTGCTACATAACTGCATGCTAGATTCTAGAGCTTCACATAATGTGATGCCCAAAGAAATTATGGATAGACTAGGCCTCGAGATCACCTGACCTTATGGATATCTCTACTCTTTTGATTCGAGAAGAGTTAAGTGCACGGGTATGATAAAATATTTAGTAGTCACCCTTGCACAGGTCCCAGTCAAAAGTGTCCTGATGATTGTAGTTATTGCTGATATTCCCCCAAAGTATGGCTTAATGCTATCAAGGTCATGGGGATCCAAACTTGGGGGGTCCCTCCACCTAGACATGACTTATGCCACAATTCTTATATTTGGTGGGAAGCTTACTCGGTTATACAGAGAAACAAGGTTAGCCTATACAGTGAGTGATCCTCAAAATCCTAACAATTTTCCTGTTTACATTGCTGATCAAGATCAAGGAAATTGCATTTTGTCTTTTGAAAATGGTATAGACAGTTGCACAGAAGAAAATTAAATAGACGAGAAAGAATCTGAAAATATGCATGGCCCAGGGATCTGCAAAATGTTTTTCGATGGTGCTCTGTCATGTGAAGGAGCAGGTGCAGGAGTACCTTTTGTGGCGCCTGAAAATGAATTTGTTGTCCCTTTTTCTTACAGGATTCAATGGGATATAGACTACACTAACAAGGTATGTGAATATGAGGCCTTAGTATTAGGATTGGAAGCTACCAAGAAGTTGAACATAAAGAACCTGGAAGTATATGGAGACACTGAGTTGATAGTCAAACAGATGAATCGACAATACCAAGCCAAACACCCTAGATTGAGAGTGTATAGAAATTGTGCCTGGGATCTAATGGAGAATTTCTTCTTGTATATAAATATTCACTTCATCCCACATGACAAAAATTGGTAGGCCGATTCGTAAGCCAAGGCATCCTCGACGTTCGCTCCCCCCACAAGTTTTAAATTAAAATACCATATAGAGGTAAGGCACATACCATCCATCCCAAACAACATACAACACTCCCAGGTTTTCGAGGATGACGAACAGATCAGGAAGTTCCTAGAAGTAGTGGGCAACTTTTTTGAAACTCACATCAATCAAGAGAATCAAAATGATCACACATGGATCATGAAATAAGGAGAAGACCCTTAGGAGTTCCGAGAAAAAATTGCCAACCATCGCATGTTAGTTTTAAAAAGTAATCAGATTCCAAAGGGATTAATCCCCCTGGATTAATTTTGATTCCAAAGGGATCAAAATGACATGCCCTTAAATCCACTCTCCAACCCCAACCAGAAGAGGTTGAAGATTGCGACATAGGGACAAAAGAGGAACCTAGGATGGTGAAAATATCAAAGTACCTTCCTCCTGAGGTGAAAAATAAGTATAAAAATTTGCTTGCACGATAAAAAGACATTTTCGCTTGGTCTTATGAAGATATTAGGACCTATGACACTACTGTGATCGAACACAAGATACCTCTGAAGCCTGGTGTCAAACCCTTTAGGCAAAATCTTAGACAAATCAACCCTATCTTATTACTCATAGTTGAAAGAGAAGTTAAGAAGCTTTTAGACGCGAAAATAATAGTACCACTGAGATACTCCAATTGGGTGGAAAACCTGGTTCTAGTTAGAAAAAAGAGTTAGGAGATTAGACTATGTGTTGATTTCATAAATTTAAATAAATCTTCCCTCAAAGACAACTATCCTTTACCTAAAATGGATCACATCTTAGAAAAAGTAGTCGGAGTAAATAGGATGTCTATGATTGATGGTTTCTCTGGGTACAATCAAATTGCTGTAAATGAACAAGATAAATAAAAAATAGCCTTCACTACACGTTGGGGTACATTCATGTATGATAAAATGCCTTTCGATCTAATGAATGCAGGTGCCACCTTCCAGTGTGCTATGGATATCACTTTCATCGGTGAAAGAGACAAGTTTGTGGTTATCTATCTCGATGATCTAACTGTTTTTTCTAAGTCTGACAAAGATCATTTAATACATCTGAAACAGACTTTATAAAAATTCCACAGGTTCAGTCTGTCTTTAAACCCCAAAAAATCTCACTTCGCCATGAGAGAAGATAAACTCATGGGCCATATTGTGTCCCGAGACGGAATTAAAATTGATCCCAGCAGGGTTCAAGCTATAGACAAAATAAATATTCCTATAAATGTAAAGGAAATTCAGTCATTCTTAGGAAAGATAAACTTTTTGAGAAGATTTATTCCAAACTTTGCTGAAATTGTGAAATTAATCATAGGTATGTTAAAGAAAAATAATGAGGTAAAATGGACAGCATAGGCCAAAGAATCGTTTGCACGTATCAAGAGGGTTATAAGCGAGGCACCTGTACTAGAAAGCCCCGATTATCTAAAGGATTTTCTTATTTTCTCATTCACCTCT
The DNA here is from genome assembly GCA_000966675.3 of Picea glauca. Taxonomy (NCBI): domain Eukaryota; kingdom Viridiplantae; phylum Streptophyta; class Pinopsida; order Pinales; family Pinaceae; genus Picea; species Picea glauca. The sequence goes on along the minus strand of JZKD02S1333337.1, from coordinate 189,762 downwards.
GAGCATACCATTGCCATGATGCTCCTCCAGAAAAATGAGGAAGGTTTCAAACAACCGATAGCATTTTTTAGCAAAAGTCTCAGATACACGGAACTAAAGTATGATATAATGGAAAAACAAGCATATGCTATGGTAAAGGAATTAAAATATTTTAGAACTTATGTATTGCATTCCAAGATAATCGCGTATGTACCTACTAGCTCTGTAAAAGATAGTTTAGTGCAGCCTGACCGTGATTGCAAAAGGGGACGTTGGCTCACAAAAATTCAAGAATTTGATCTAGAAATAAAGCCTACGAAACTAGTAAAAGGTCAAGGTTTGGCTAAACTCTTAGCTGAATCTAATTTCAAAGCTCTCAGTATAAATAACATACAGGGATATGGAGAAGATGAATATATGAGTGAGCTCTATGAGCAAACAAGTGAAATCAGAATTGAAGAGAAGTTTACCTCCTCTAACTGGTACAAAAACATAGAATCCTACCTACTGACTTTGAAGTGTCCGAGTGATTTATCTGCATCCAAAGCCAGAATGCTAAAACTACATGCAGTCAAATATTGTATATCTGAGGGTAAATTGTTTTGGAAGGACCCACTTGTCTTCCTGTTGGTTTGTTTGGTTGAATCTGAAACAGAGGAGGTCATAAGCGAATTCCACGATGGAGTGTGTGGGGGACATCACGCTTGGAGAGTGACAACTTATAAAATCCCGAGGGTAGGGTATTATTGGCCTAAACTTTTCTCAGATGTAAATGCCAAAGTCAGATCTTGCAACCCTTTCCAACTATTCGCAGGCAAGCATAAAATCCCAGCATTACCTTTAGTTCCAGTCAAAACAGAGGCTCCTTTTCAGTAGTGGGGACTGGATTTTATAGGTGAAATTAACCCCCATTCCAGTGCTCAACACAAATGGATCCTAACTGCCACATATTACTTTACTAAATGGGTAGAGGCTATTCCCACTAGGAGGGCTATAGATTCAGTGGTAATAGATTTCCTAGAGGAAAACATTTTATCTAGATTCGACTACCCCCGAAAGATAGTAACAGATAATGCCCAGGATTTTAAATCTATGGCTATGATTAGTTTTTGCCAAAAATACAATATTGTACTCGGCCATTCTACGCCATATTATCCCCAAGGAAATGGACTGGCCGAGTCTTCGAACAAGAGTCTGATCAAAAATACATTGTGCTTTCTCCACGATCGCTTGATATTTGCGATGCTCCTGCATCAATTAGTCCATATTGAATTCAAGAAACATGACCCACACAAGGTCATGAGTAATCACTTGGCTAGCTATGGCCTTAAAAGGTTTGAGCACGAGAATTCGCCTCATGATGATATTTTCCGAGGCGCGAGTGTATGTTGAGGTTTTGGCTCGGATGCAAGCCTTGTCACCCAGAGAGAGGGCCGATGTTTTCAAATTCAAAGAACATAGGCAGAGCTACCTTCCCCCAGTATTACAGTGAGAGAATCCAACGACCGTAGAGGTTCAAAAAATAAAATCCGAAGGCTCCAAAGATTCAACACCTGGCCAAGAAGAACAACAGGATAAAGAAGACCAAACTGGGGGCCCGAAACAGGAAGCTGAGGCTTCCGATCCTCCAAATGAGACAACTTTGGTCGTTACTCTAGGGAAATCATCTAAACAAGTCAGTAATCCCATTGTTTCTGTTACTCCCCTGCAGTCGACAAAAGGAATACCGGACACAAGTTTGTTTTTTGGTGAAGAATTAACACCTATATCAGTGGAAGAGCTACCTTCGAATGAATTATTCTTTAATAAGAAGAGAAAGGCTATCGTGAGACAAGAACTCTACCAAGAGGCAGGTACTATATCCAAGAAATTTAAAATTATAACCGATGGAAGAACCATGAAGAAAGAAGAATTTGCAACGCAAATTGCAGGAACATTGGGTGCTTTTTCTACCTTAAACCAATATTCAGTCATGACCCTAAAAGATCAGTTGAAGTGAAAAAATTATCTAATCAATACATTAGAGGCTAAACTAGCTACGACAGAGGCTGTTGTCAAAGATTAGGCTACTGCAACTTTGGAGAAAGCTAGAATAGATGATTTAAATGAAATCGAGCGGCTCAAAGCTGATCTCGAATAGACACAACTGATGGTTCAGACAAGTTAGACATAGATAATCCAGCAAGGAGAATTGATAGAGTAGCATCGGGCCAAATTAGAGTTATCCAAAAGCCAAGTAATTGATATCGAGATATTTCAATTCCAAGCAATAGAAATCAGAAAAAGGTTATCGGTGGCGCAACAAGGTCTGGTTGTTAAAATAGAAACGATTCAAAGTAGTTGCCAACTCATTGATCAGATATTTGAGAACCTCTCACTCATAGAAAGGGAAGTCAGAGTGGATTGGGTTGCATTCCAGGAGGCTATTATAGCCACAATGAGAAAGGAAATAAGCATTAGTTCTAGTTTTCCCATCTCCGAGCAGACCAGGGGCAATATCATGTTGAAAGAATGGGAGAAAAATATATCTGAAGGAAGACAACAAGCTAAGGAGATAAGAGAATCTTGTGAAGACACTTTTGGTTTGTTAAGTGGGATGTGGTCAAGTTCTAATGGTGAAAGTAGCACTGAGATACTGGGTCAAATCAATACAGCCAAATATCTGCTAAATATCAAGGAAAATGAAGAAAGAGAATTAGCCAAAATTTCACAAATAACCCAGAAAAACATAGTTCAAATAGATAAATGGCTAATTAAACCAAGTATATTATTATGTTCTATCAACGCCAAAGATCAGCAGGTGGAAGGAAAGTTTCCACAATTGGTGAAATATTGTTAAGTTTTTGAGGCCAATAACCAAGTAGAACCTTCTAAGATGATATCACAGTTGGTGGAAAAGTGCGTTATTTGCATGGAGCAGGAGAAAAGGCAGGTTTTTGGCACCAAATGAGGATAGAGATAAAGAAACAAAATGTTTTAACTCCTTTGATTGTAAACGAAAACCTCTGGAATGATTGAGATTCCAGTATATAAAAATCTGTATAAATATACATTTTGTAGAAAGAAAAACGGTTGGACCTCTTTGGTCGATTGTAAGAGAGGCTATCTTCTTTTTGAGAATTAATACGAAGAAATCCGAAGAATCCTAATTCCATCAAGACTGTGTTATGAGTTTGTTCTCTTTTTTATTCATATTCCATTTTATTTCACTTATATACATTTGATGAATGTTGCACTGCAATTTAGTAAAACTTCTACTATGGTGGTTAAATTTTATTCATCTATATCATTTACAGTTTTTCCTCTGTATCGGCTAACAACAGATACAAGACCTGTGAACCTTTAATTTGTCATATTTTATGCTTCGTCAGATTCCTTCTTAGTCTATTTTCTTCCTCTGTTTAAGGAGTGAGATTCTCCCTTGATAGGAGCCTTACTTCATAAACAACTAAATGTTTTTCTCATATTTAACACACTATTTATTTCAAATATAACATAGTTATGGGAAAAGGCCTTTGGTTTGCATTCTGTCCTTAACATTAATTTCAAAGTTCTTTTTATAAGATCAAATTGATACAGCATAAAAACTTTTAGATTTCTTTTAATTTTTCTATTCCTCTATGACTGTCCCTGTTGTAACACAACCTAATATTGAACCCGGTTTATTGGAGCAAACCTATATCGCTTTAAATCTCTTTGATACTATACTTAAAACAACCACCACCCAAGTATAACTAGAACATTCATGGGCTGCAATAGAACGAGATATAAACATCCAGGAACAGTTGGAAGCTAGACAGTGACAACCTAGAAATCAAACCTAGCTTCATTTCCCGAAGTTATACTATCCTCCCTTTTTACACCTTACTAACTTTTGGATGCCTAGACATTGTACTTTTTAAATCCTTAAGTACAAACTCTGGAACAATAGGACCCATTGATGTTTCACTCCCTCTTTACACTGCACAAACTGACTCTTCCCCTGATTAGTCAATGATCGAAAAAGCCACTAGATTCATTGACGGGATTGAGCACATTGGCCAACAGGTATAAGAGATTTTGTAGAAATCCAATGCTAAGTACATGCAATTCCATGATCAACACAGGGTACCACACCAGTTTTAGGTTGGCGACAAAGTCTAGTTACATATGTAGAAGGAGCGTCTCACCAGGACCCATAGAAATCTTCTCCCACTTTGTTATGGGCCTTACACTATCACCAAGGCTATGGGTAGAAATTATTTTGAGCTAAAAAATCCACCCTTCCTTATTTTGCATCCATTATTCAATGTGGACCTCCTTCGATCATATTTTACACCATTATTGGACACTTATGAGATCGCAGAACAACTGTCACCAATAGAGCTCAACCCTAACTACATCGAACAAGAATCCACTGATCAGATCATGGATACACAGGTCAAGGTCACTTGCCAACCATGGATCCAGCTTTGTTGGGTTGTCAAGGCAAGGAAACTCCTACACCAAGGCAAGTAGCTCACCCAGGGCCAAATTTAGTAGAATGTTCCTCACCTAATGGGGGAATTCAATGCAATGGAGACCATTTCTTCTAAAAGGGGGAGGATTAATCCAGGTGGAGATTGGTGTCCACCCACCTATTCTAGTTGGCTCCTTGTGTCCATTTTTGTTTAACACGTTCTTCTGTACTACTTTGTAATTGTGGATTCTACACTTATGGGGTTTTCATAATCCCCACACATCCTCCAGGTGGATATGGGTGTCCTCTCACATAATCCAATTGGATTGTTTTGTATTTTTTCATGTTAGAACATCTTGTTGTACTTCTGGGGCCATTTTTTGGCTCTAAACTTTGTTTTTCTGGATCTCCATAGTTAAATTGTAGATGGAGTCAAATTTTTATGGTAAAAGTGTATTTCTCTTAAAGACCTTTCCAACGGGCTATTACACGCGTAAAATGGAGGTCGTATGCAAGAGTTGCAGCCCTGGGAAGTTGAGGTACCAAATTACACCAACTTACCTATAGGGCCCACATGATTTTTGGCGTTTCACCTTCTAGGATTAGATTTTTGGATGACTGGGGTTTTGGCATTCATGAGTAATATAAAAAATTCTTATGGAGCCTCATTGTATTCCATTTTGCTCAGAAGGATTCACGTAGAAGCCACATCTCTTCTCAGAGATAACTACCACCATTTGAGCAAGTTTTAGTTTTGTAGTTTTACAGTTTCATCCTTTTTCATTATTTAATAGAATATATTGTTCAATCGATATTTGTATTATTATCCATATCTCTGTGTTTATTGTATTCATTATGTTAATCATTTCGTTCCTCTCCTAAATCCAGATCAATAGGTGATGAAAATAAAGAGCATAACCATGACGATGGGTATATTGTTGGGAGTTCCATGCACTGTGACATTAATCCGAGAAAGTTTGAATGAAATGCGTTCATGATTGGATATATAGAGTGGGTGTGACAGTCATATTTGAGTTTGGAAACCCTCTCGTATCATTAATTCATGCATATTTAAATTATCACCATCGTCATCAATGTCATTTTTGAGCATATTTTCATCGAAATCATCATCAAGAACTACATTTTCTCCTATGCCTGGGTCATGATCTTCTTCGTCTTCTTCATCTATCGACCTTGCATGATCTTTCATCTCTGTCTGATCTGGAGAATCATATTCTTCTTCAATATCATCTTCTTCTTGTACATGAGTATACTTAACTGGCCTTCCTCTTGGACCATATCTAACAACAAGTCACTAATCCCTCTCACCTAGAACATTTTAGTAAAAGACATGTTCACATTGTCTTGGAAAAACATCATGATCATTTCCTCTTTCAAACACCATTGTTTTAGTAATCGAAAATATGTTGGCATGTTGAATAATAGTTCTTTCCTCATCACGTCCATGAATTCATAACCTATACCATTTGACGTCAAACATAACTAATTTTAAGGAATTAAAGTCACACTCAAGTATATCATTCAAATACCCATAGTGTCTATTTTTAGATTCTCTGGGATGTCTTTTACTCCTAGAGGAAACATTAGTGCCCTGGAATACTGCATTTATTGCACTATCGAAAGTTTTCTTGGTTTCATCCAAATATTTGATGCAAAATTTACGACCATTGAACCACATATCCTTGTGGTGTTTCAACTGCAATATGCCAGAGATGTAAAATATGCATGGTCAATTAATAAATTAACATATTTATATAACTTGGAAAGTATTTGAAAAAGACAGTTAGATATAGTCACATTAATATAATATAAAATAATTGAATAAAATGGGTGAATTTTCTTGTCTCTCCATCTTTCAAACCATATGCTAAATCAATTTCCCTTTGTGTAACATTGGCATCTCCATTACGATGAACTTCTCTAACCAATTCATAAATTCGTTGTCATGATAAACTATCGCCACAATGTTGTTTACATCTTTCAATCCATACATTCATCCAGTCAAGATTTTTTGCAATGTATAAATGTAGTGCATCACAATCATGAGAAACTGTATCAAAAAATCATAATTCACCAATATTAAATATTGGTTATAACCATGGTAAATATTAATAATTGATGAAATAACATATATTAATATATTAATGAGTATGATCATACACACAAAAAATAAAAAAATCATATCTATTAATATAAATCTCCACAATTATTAATATATTACCTCTAATTTTTTTCATTCTAACTTTCCCCAACAGGTGCTCCAGATATTCAATTTTTTTGATGGAGTTCACATCCCAAATGTGATCCACTACATGCATAGTTATAGATGTTGATTTAGGAAGATATTGACCAATATACATCATCGATTGATATACCATATATCCCTTCACCATAGAACCCTCAGGATGTGCTCTTTGTCTAACCAAAGCCTTCAATTATTTCAAGTGCCTCTCCACCATCCACATTGATCTTGTGTGTATAGTTCCATGCATTTCAATCTCCTTGACTTGGTGTATGATGTAGTTTTCTTTTGCATTGAAAAATGTTTGAGGTATATACTTTTTCATTTCACACATTAGCCGATGAATTTTCTCTCTTCCAATACTTTATATCATTTTCATGGATTTCTTTCAATGACAACAATCTATAGGGGATCATGACAAAAGAAAATAGCATGTTTCAACATAACATAATATATATTACATTAAAAGTAAAACACATGTCATTAAATAAAACAACAAATTGAAAGAACATTTTGGAAAGAACAAATTGAAAGAACAAAAAATAAAAAAACTTAAACGGCGTATAAGACCAATATACAAATATGCATACCAAAATTATTGCCTTAATGAAGGTATGCCAATCATGTGTTTTAACCCCATCAAATTCACCTTTCTTTGTTAATATATTATATATGTTTAAAGAAAAACATGTGGAAAATTTAATTATTTGAATGACCTCTTTTACATCATTTCTTTGTTTATCTGTTAATAACCATGGAAGGTTATTTCGGTCTCCATCGTTATTTGATCGGATCACACTTTGCATTGCATGATTGGCTTCCTGAATGTTAGTACAAATTTTGACAATTTTTTCTTTATCCCTCTACCATCTATGATTCACCATAACGTTTTTTTCACATTCTTCCCGGTATGAATTATATCAAACAAATGAGCTATTTGTAGCTCCTCATAGTAGGGAAACCTCAAGAATTGAGTGGGATAACATTTCATTCCTCGTGGAAGCCCATTATTAATACTTTGATGATGGCAGCCTTCATGAAGCATAAAATAAATCACAACAATAATTATCAAATATGGTAAAGTAAATTAAATGATTAAAATAAATATTCAAAACATTACATATAGAATAAATAATGAAATTGTGTACCTTGACAATTTCTATTATATTCCAACCTCCATAGGTGAGGTTTCATTCTTCGTGGTTTTAAACCAGTATCTTCATTCCCTTTGAAAATATGTTTTTCAATAGTACAATACCTATGGTTTTTAGGGAGGAGGTTCTTATACTCATCAAACACCACCTTTCCTAAAATTTTTGAATGATGATACTTCATCTTAGGATCACAAGCTGGAGATGAAAACTTACCCTTTGTTTGAAGACTTGCAACAGATGGATTAATTTCAATTATATGATGAGATTATTTAAAACTTAAACATGCATGATATATTTAAAAAATTATATAGTATTAAAGAAAAATAAAATGCTACATACCACAAAAATGTGTTAGTCATGGGGCTTCATGAATTGTCCATAAAAGTATTCCACGAAATTTAAATTGTTTCTCTCAGATTGGTTTACAGATGTCATGCATAGTGATGCCAACCCATAACTTTAGTAGCTCCTCAATAAGAGGCTCAATATATACATTCATATCTTTAACTTGGTACTTACCTAATTTTTTGAAATTACACATAATTACTACCATGATATGTATATATAACTAGCTAACTAAATAAAATATATTATGCAAAAAAGAAAACAAATGAAAATTTTACATTCAAAAAAATAATATAAACAAATACCTAGAACAATAATTGTCAACATTATGTGCTCCCTCTTTATTAACATCCAAGGAGTAATGTTATTGTTGATAACAAAAATACTCCACACTGATTAAATATACCTAATCTTCGTGAATAGATTAACACCATCACCTGCCAATGAAATCCTAACATTGTGAGGTTCATCTTTGAAATCTTCCCATTTTCCCTCAATTTCCCTAAATGCATAACCATCTGTAGGAATTTGACGGCAATTGCACTCCTCGGAGCACGATCGCCTCCTCCAGGACTTTCTTGTCTCTTGGCCCGAAGAGCGTCAAGACTCTTCTATCTTCCAATCGGAAGATCTGCACCCACAATTCTCGTCTCATGATCCTCTTTACTTATCTATAAGAGGATCAGAACTTCGCGCTTCGCGAATCCTCTATTGATCAACTGGGCTCTCGAATCCCCGAGACCCGATGCGTAAATCAACACTGACCTTCTCCCGCTTGTCAGGACTTTTTCCCTTATCGCAGTCTCATCACTCACGAGTTCAAGCAACTTTCACCTCGACTCCTGAAGCCCGAGGTGCCGATACCCGAAATATCGCTACCTCGCGACTTCGCTACTCGCGAGGCCAAATAAATTCCTTATCGACTCCCGATGTCTGAGACGTCAAGTCTCCGATGGTTTACGCCACCTATCTTCCATTGTCACCTGTGGCCTACATAGCTTATGTGGCTGTTGGAATGTCACACCTCGTGCTCTCGCGACTTCCGTTGCGTAAAGTTGGAGTTTTACCTCACGAACTCCTGATATGCCGATCCATGAGTAGAATCCGTGCTCCTCGTGATTCTGATCGACGACTCCTACCCTCCTGAGCTTCAAACCCTTTTCACACCTGCATTGTAACCTTCCTGCAACTTCGAGAGATCCAACGATTCACTGAAGCTTGCAGATTCTCCACGGATAATACTGACCGTCCGCTCTTCTTCTTGCGCGATCCACGAACAAGAAATGTCTCTCCACGAGACTTGTTCGCCAACCTACTACTCTTCTGTTGAACCTGCTCACGCAACTTCTCTCCACTGTCCTTCGACAACCTGGAAGGCCTATCCCTCCTGATCTTTGACAACTTCAATTCCCTCAGGAAGAAGTTCTTGCACGCACTCCTTGCGGAAAATATTCAAAACATGCTAAGTGTTGAAGCCTTCAATCCTGCGCACTCTTGCAGTAGAAAACCTTCAATTCCTTTCCTCAGAATCATAACTCTGAGTCTCTGTCCAGCCTGCGCATGCCTTGCACAGCTCTGGTGCTAAATCTGCACTTCTGAGAGCTTAGAACAAAAGTTATCCCTACTTGAACCCGACAGTCACGCACTCCTTGCGGACAAATTCAACTGCACTCCTTGCAGGAATTCTCTGGTATAAGATAGAGAGACAATTGAAACTAACTCCTTGTTCTCACAGACTTCAAATTAACCATGAAATCCCATACGCAACGTATAAAAGAAAATTTATGACAAGAAGCAAACATTCATGAGCATAATATCAACAATACACAGAGAATAACACAACCGTGGAATTGAATCAAAGATTTTCTATTAATTCAATATCTGTACATGGAGGTTCTTCATAGAATCCTCTGCTCTTCTCTTCTCTTCTGCTTCATAATGTTACAATGTACAAAGGAGGGTGTCTATATCCTGTTTCCCTCTCGAGCTCTAAGCTATCAAATCTAGAATTAAATGTTCTATCTACTTTACATTAAATCTATTAAATGCCTCATCTACCTAAGGACGAGAGCTATTCGCTCAAGGTCCATTACAATATACAAGGTGCGCTTCATTAACTCTACACATTAATGTTTGGTGCAACAATATCAAGGTGTTTCAAAATTTGTGCTGGCGCTGTCTAACTGTCTTCCACTCCACACTGGCTCGCTTGATGAGTTGTTGATGCTCCTGCATCATACTCCCTCACTTGAAAAATTTCATGGGCTCCTATCCATGAGCTCCTGCATGGTCTGCCCATGCCTTTGTATCATCGCTTCAGTATCCCAACTGGCATCCTCCACTGGGTGGTTCTTCCATTTGACTAGATACTCGAAGTATTCTTTTCTTCTGGTCTTCTTACCCACTCGCTTGTCCGGTATGTACTCCATCTGCGGCTTCTGTGCAACAGGTAATTGCCTCATCCACTGAACCACTGGTTTCTCAGTTCCAGTCTCTACTTCTCCAGCCTTGTATGGGTATAAATCCAAAACATTAAATATCAGAGATATCCCAATTCCATCCGACAACTCAATCTCATAAGCATTCTCACCAAATTTCTTCAGGACTCTGCATGGTCCGATTTTATTCATCTTCAGCTTATTATATGTTCCCCTCGGGAACCTTTCCTTCCTCAAGTGTGATAGAATTAGATCGCCAACTTCAAACTGAATTTGTCTCTTTTGCTGATCGGATTTGCGTTTGTACTCCTGATTTGAATTTATCAATCGTTGCTTCACCTCGCTGTGAATTTCTTTCATTGCCTCAGCAAATTCTTCTGCACTAGCACTGCTAGTAGCAGTCTGTTCTGACTCTCTCAGTTCAGATACTCCTCTCAGTTATGTCCCATATAAAATCTGAAATGGACTCTTCCCTTTACTCCGATTCACTGAATCATTGTACACGAACTCTACCTGTGGCAACACATTGTCCCAGCTGTTGTGGTGCTCAGTCACCAAGCTTCTCAACAAATCTCCCAGACTCCTATTGACCACTTCCGTTTGTCCATCGGTCTGTGGATGGTAAGCTGAACTAAATTCCAAGTTAGTTCCTAGATTCTTCCATAAGGTCCTCCAAAAATGCCCTATGAATTTGGTATCCCTGTCCGAAACTATGCTTTTCGGCAATCCATGGAGTCGAATGACCTTCTTGAAAAACAGATTGGCGATGTGTGTCACATCATTGGTCTTCTGGCATGGTATAAAATGTGCCATATTTGAAAGCCTGTCCACCACCACAAAGATGGAATCAACCCCTCTCTGCGTCCTTGGCAAACCCAATACAAAATCCATGCTGATCACCTCCCATGGCCTCTCTAGTATGGGCAATGGCTGATACAACCCTGCATTCTTCTTTCTCCCCTTTGAATGCTGACAAATTAGACACCTGTCAACAAACATCTTGACATATTCTCGCATGCCTGGCCAAAAATATGATTCCCTCAGCTTCGCAAAGGTCTTATCTTGGCCAAAATGTCTTGCCAAGCCTCCACTATGTTTTTCTTTCATCAAGTTCTCCCTCATGGAGCAATTCGAAATACACAGTTGATTGTCTCTAAACATCAATCCTTCCTGGATCATATAGTCTATGTAAGAACTCTGATCTCTGAGAACTGGATTCTCATTTTCTTCATACACTTCGGCAAAATCTGCATCTCCTGCATACATGTCCCTCAAGTTTTCAAAACCCAATGCTTTGACTCGAAACTCCTACAGCAACAAAAATTTCCTTCTCAAAGCATCATCCACTTTGTTAGCAGTACCTGGAATGTGTTTAATTACAAATGTGAAATTCTGCATATACTCTACCCATTTTTCATGTTTCTGATTCAACTTCTCCTGTTGAATCACAAACTGCAATGCATGATTATCGCTATATAACACAAATTATTTTGGGATTAAGTAATGCCTCCACTTCTTCAGTGCCTATATGATAGCATAAAATTATTTATCATATGTGGAGTATTTCATCTTTGCTTCATCCAGCTTGTAACATCCCGCTCTGGCGCACTGAGACCACTTATTATTTGAGGACACTTGCTCACAAGTGAGTTGGACCCTTTTTGACATTAGACCTATTATATTTGATTATGATGTGATTGACAGATGACATGATGTGTTACTATTTGATTAGACGGGTGCTATTGACTCAGTTTGATTGAGTGTGCAGGGTTTTTGACCTTGAGGATGCAGAGGCATCGGTAGAACCCCCCTTGGACTCTGGACTGAGTCAGAGAGTGTGCTTTTGGGTTGATATGTTTATTATGATGTTTTATTTGATTGATGATTTGATGAAGACATTTCTGACATGATTATTGGTGATGCAGGCTGACGATAGCTTGCCGACTTG
>JZKD02S1333337.1:117208-140967 GCA_000966675.3 Picea glauca | reverse complement strand
GATAAAGGGATGACAATGAAAGAGATAGTGCTTTTCACGAAGATTCACATGTCGGTGCAGAGGGTGAAGTTGGATTTAGGAGGCGACGTTATCAAGAAAAAAAATATTACACACCTATGTCCACCTATCCTTTAAATGTTGGTGATGAACTTCCTTGGGAAGGGATTATTGAATAAATGATGATTGCGTGATGCTCAGGTGTTAAAAGGAGGTTGGAAAATGATTTGGCAGTCTTGTAACTCCCTAAGGATAGTAAACAAAGTTTGCAAATTGTTTTGCATTCATTGGAAAACTTTATGGACACATGTCATAGGATGGGACCAACAACTGAAAATTTTGTCGATATAATGAGGTGGAGAAAGTCAAAGGTGATGGGCCCTGATAAATGGGAGGTAGTAAAAAATAGAGTTTGAAAATAATACACCATTTTGATGTTTAATTTCAACGAGGGCCTAAAGCAGAAGATGTTGAAGGTGCAATATTTTAAGCACCCTGACATTGCAGGACATATGTATAACATATTTTTGGTGGCATATGGGAAATTGTCGTGGAATGATGAGGTTCAACACTATTTTTCAAGACATTTTTTTGCAAAGTTTTTCTTGCACATGCACCCTGATTATACTAGTCTACCATCCAAATATTATGAGACTGGTAAAGGACGGACATATGATCGCAAAGGGGCATATCAAAATGCAACATTGTCAAGACCTCCATAACCTTTAGTACCTCACCCAATAGGGGCATTTGCTTCACATTCATAGTTTCAAGCTACATCAAAGGTTGGCAAAGAGGCCAGGAATACAATCGGGCAAAATTTGGAAGTGATTTTTTAATGTGTTGATGTTGGCATGAACCGTCAGCGAGAGGAAGCTAATTCCCGGGCCATATTTCTTTATAAAACATATGCAGAGTTAGATACCATATCAGCAGAAGATACTTTGGAGTATGCAATTTTTTTTTGGGATGGTTGGAAGAAGGTCACAGAATGATGACCCTAACCATAGATTGGTATGTGTTCTAGTTAGTAAAGTTTTGACAAATTTTAGGATAGTTTACTTCTAATTCTATATCCAGATATCATTGTATCTATAGAAATAATCGAGTTGTTATTGCCATTAATTACATTTTGGAGATATGTTAAATGAATCTCCATTAACTAGGGGACTTGATTACACAAATTTAAATTTAGATGGGTTGAATTAGGTATGTGTTTTCTAATAGTTGTTCAATCTCCACTCTTTTGAATAAGAGATCAACAACATTTGTAATTTTGTATAAATGTGAACACATTGAATCCTATATTTAGTTCTTAGTTATGTTGTTCACAGATCCCTATTCCATCTCCTACTACTTGAGAAGGCTTGCCTCAGTTATCATTGGGAGAGTTTGAAGAGGGTGAGAGTTCACAGGTATCATTTAATGTCTTAAATTCATTTAAATTTATTGTGTTATAATCATTTAATTTTTTTTTTTCAAATTTGTTATATAGGCTAATGTGGAGAAGAGAGTACCTGAGAGTGTGCTTGGGAGGGAGATTGGGATTGAGGAGGAAGCATACAAGGCAACTAGATTTGGGAAGGATGTGTCCATTCAGGATGATTCATAAATGTATGTTTTTTACTTTTAACAAATTTCTCTTTTCTCAAGTTTTTAATTTAGCCTTCCATATTCAACGCTTTGATCAATTATTTTGAAATATATAGAACCCCTAGATATGTTTATCGTTGTATTAAATGTTCTACCTTCAAAATTATTGAAGGTTATATCATGATGAAGAGCTAATTTTGAACTTGAACATTTGAATATTTGAGAACAGACTCTATCCCACATCAGGAAAGATAAAGTTTCTAAATTTTCTTCGATTTCATTCCTTGATTTCTTGTCCAAGAATGGCGTAGTATGGACATTTGTGTTTTCTACATACAACGAAGTGAATTCCTTCTTTCTAGGGTTTTTTCAAACTCTTAACTAAATTGGTTACTAATCACAAAAACCAACATTCAATTAGATTTACAAATAAGCTCACACATATTGTATATGTGAGCTAGCTCACTGTTGGTTTACTACTCTCCTCTACCGTATGATTTATTGACCCAAGGTTCATGTATTTCGGGTTTCCAACAAAGCCTCTAAAACTATCGTCCCTTTTGGTAAACTAGAAGGAAACACAGTACACAGAGTGCATTGCGCAGTCTCACCCAAGATAGCTTTAAATGGGTGGTTGTAAGTGTTGAGATTCAACAAGAAGATCCTAGTGAAAAATATGCACCTACACTAGGATGGAGCCTCAGGATATTTTTAGGTGGAAGTCTATTTATAGATGTATGCCGACTATTATTATCCCTTAACAATAGTTGGACAATAAATAATAATCTATTCTCAATGAGCACTTGGAAATAGTTAAATGAAATGGAAAATTAGTTGGCTATAGGAAATTCGAGTTCAAAGGTTGGTTGGTGGGACACGCAAGTCAAATTAGTTGTAACTGAGTGATTCAAAGCTGTAATAGAATTAGATGTGTAGTTATGTGAGTTGTAAAGTAGTTTAACTCAGTTAAGTGAGTTAAGATCAGTTGTACTAGTTGTAACTAAACTTACACTAATGAGAGATCAGTGAATTAATTATTAATTAATTCACAATCAATGGTATCACATGTAATTGAAGATTTACCACTTTTAACTACATGCATTTCAGATTCAGTGGAGACCGAGTTGAGATAACAGGTGAAAGGGATAGTTTGAATGTCAATTGTGACTTTAGTGGATGCACTCATGCAACCACACACACATTGTATGTACCCATGAGGAATGTGCAGCCTACTCAAGAGGAATTCAATTCATTGTAGGGATTTCCATCAGCAGGGATTGCGTAGAGGAGGCAGGTTGTCTGGAAGCAGAAAATTGGCACATGAATTTGTCAATTTTTGT
This sequence comes from Picea glauca, assembly GCA_000966675.3. NCBI lineage: Eukaryota > Viridiplantae > Streptophyta > Pinopsida > Pinales > Pinaceae > Picea > Picea glauca. Next base: position 138,037 of record JZKD02S1333337.1, on the reverse strand, counting down.
ATGGTAGTGTGAGACGATTTTATATTGTACTGAGATCTCTTGGATTAGAGTTTTGTATGATATTATTTCATGATCCATGATATATACATAATATATTATAGTGGGGTTTTTAGCTATATGCTTTCTTGGTAAAACATCTGTCTTATGTGTGATTGATCTTTCTTCTTGATATTGCAATTGGCGATCATGTTTTAAATTCCACAAGAATATTTGTAGAAGAGGTTCTATATTTAAAAATGGCATATAATTGTTAGATCAGAAGAATCCAATCAAAACATAATCTGAATTAAAATTTCTACATGGTATCAGAGCCCAGAAGATTGCAGAAGTTGAGTTTGTGACTGGATAGAATTCAAATTTGCAGAAAGACTTTCTTGGTGATACAACTGATTCAAGATCGATATGGATTTCAATGGATTGAGGTTAGAGTATGCACTCAAGGGTATCTAGAACTACATTTCTTGGAAGGACAGGATGTAGGCAGTACTCGAAGACAATGTCTTGAATGAATTCATTGACAAAGATGTTCCTAAGCTAGATGTTGCAGATGCTGCAAATATTGATGCATGGAAAAAGAAAGTGGAAAAGGTGAGGAGGATCCTATTGGAGGGAGTACAAGACCACATTGTCTCAAACTGTCATGGGAAAGACACACCATATTCAATGTGGAATACTTTTATGGATATATTCCAAAAAAATAGCAACCATAGGAAATTGGTGCTCAAAGATAAACTCAGGAAGATCAAGATGGAGAAGGGTGACTCCATTCCAAAATATCTCATGAAGTTTATCCCATGTCGGGATGATTTGGGGAGTGTGGGAGTAATATTCACTGATGATGATTTCATGATCTTGGATCTCCTATTAATTCCCAAAAATTGGCACAATTATCAAGACTCTATTAATGGAAGGGAAAAATTACCAGATTGGGAATGACTATGGTCGGATATAGTGTAGGAGGAGTTTAGGCGGAACACCAGAGATGGCTCTTCATCAAAGAATGATGATGAAGAGCTTTGTACTTTGGTTGCCAAGGAAAGGAAAGGGAAGGGGAAGAAATTCTATTCAAAATCTGAGTCTAAAGGCAAGAAGATGGATTTTTCCAAAGTGAAGTGTTTTCACTGTCACGAACATGGGCATCTCGTTACTAACTGTTCGGGGAAGAAGAAAAAAAATAAGGTTTTTGGAGCTGTAGTTGGTGAGGCCCTTGCCTCACAATTTGAGCTTGACTTCTCCTTGATTGCATGCATGGCATCAAGTGCATTGGGATCAGTGTGGTATTTGGATAATGGTGCTTCCTTCCACATGACGAGAGATAAGGAGCTTTTCTATGACTTGGAGGAGAGAGATATCAAAATGCATATAGAGATGGGTGAGGATGGATGATAAAGTGTGACTGGAATTGTTACCATTACCTTTCAGAGGGAGTCAAGTAATCCATTTCAATTGAAATATGTTATGCATGTTCCAGGTCTGAAGAAAAACTTTGTCTCAGTCGCAATGTTGGAGGACTAAGGTTATGATGTTATTTTTAGCAATGGAAAATCCTCCCTGCGACATAAAACAACAGGTCAAGTCAAGAATATATGGATTCGATTTAATAATCTCTACAAGATGGAGGTAGATGTTTGCGATTCCATGATGGGAAAGGAAGGAAAAGTTGTGAGCCAGGATGAGGGAGAATTATGGCATAGGTGATTGGGCCATCTTCATCATGGAGCCTCAGAAATCATGCAACAAATATCTATTGGAATTGCAATGGGAACAATTGCTCAGTTAGATCAGTGCCAGGGTTGCACCATGGGGAAGTATGTAAAGTCCTCCTTTCATGAAAAGGATAACCGTGCTTCGATGATCTTGGAGAAAATTCACACAAACGTGTGTGGACCATTCTTGGTTGCTTCAACAAAAAAACATAAGTATTATGTTATTTTTGTTGATGAATTTTATTGTAAATGATGGATATTCTTCATGCAAAAGAAGTATAAAACATTCTCAAAGTTCTATGAGTTGAAAGCATTGGTGGAGAAAGAGTCAGGGAAGCAAGTGAAGGCTCTGAGGAGAAATAATGGTGGAGAATACATCTCTAACTAGTTCAAAGACTTCTACATCAAAGAATGAATTCGAAGAGAACTCAAGTGCCTCATAACCTACAACAAAATGGGGTTGCAAAGAAGAATAACAGAATGATCGTGGGTGTAGCACGGGCGATGTTGCATGATTAGGGCCTACCAATGAATTTGTGGGTGGAAGCATGCAACACTACGGTTTATGTGAAAAATCATTTTCCTCGTAGAGTACTTTGAATGAGTACACTTGAAGAAGCTTTCACTGGTAAGAAACCTGATGTTTCTCATTTCAAGACTTTTGGCTCATTTTTTTATGTGTATGTGACCAAGAATGCCAGGAAGAAGCTAGAGCCGACTGCTAAAGTTGGGATATTTGTGGGGTACACAGAAACACCCAATAATTATCATGTGTATTTTCCTAACAATAATATGACTGTTATGTGACGGGATATAAAATTCGATGAGGGGAAAGCCATGTTGTTGTCTCTTGAGAGGGAGCTAGACTTGCACACTGAGGAGGGATTGCTAGTTCCCAAAGATAAGTCTCAAGATGTGGATTAGCCACATGAGGAGGTTCATGGAGTGGAGAAATCCTTTCTTGCAGATCCATCCATCAGAAATGGTAGAAAGTGCACCACGAAAGCTGATAGAATAAGACTAGATGGCGCACCAAATGTAGGAGCCCCTACTTCACAATGCAAACATAGAGAGTCTCCTAATCGATTTACTGGATACATGGTTTTCATGAGAAAATGTATCATGACTGAACCATCTTCCTTTCATTAAGCAGTATAGGATCCCACTTGGGTTGATGCAATGGTGGAGGAGTATGAATCTATTGTCAAAAACAGTGCATGGGAAATTGTCCCAAGACCAGTCGACAAATCAATGGTAGGTTCGAGATGGATCTACAAGGTAAAGCAAGGTGCTGATGGGATTGTGGAGAAATACAAGGCTATATTTGTGGCCCAAGGTTTCTCACAGATTGAGGGAATAGATTATGAAGAAAAAATTGCACCCGTCACACGGTATTCTTCCATAAGATCCATCTTTGCACTCTCAGCGTAGATGGGCTAGTGCATGCATCAGATGGATGTAAAAAATATGTTTCTCAATGGGATCATTGAGAAAGAGGTGTACATATATTATCCTAAAGGATTTGAGATATTCAGTAGTAAGTCACATGTGTGTCGAATCAAAAGAGCGTTGTATGGGCTGAAGCAAGCACCCCATGCTTGGTACACTTGAGTAGACAACTATTTCACCGGACTAGGCTTCACCAAAAGTGAAGCATATACAAACCTATACCAAATTGTGGTGGAGGGTAAGCTTTTGATCATTGTTCTTTATGTTGATTATTTAATATTGATTGTTGATGAGAAGTTGATACACCGATGCAAGGAGGACCTTGCAAAGGAGTTCGAGATGAAGGATATGGGCCTCCTTGATTATTTCCTTGGATTGGAAATATGGCAGGGAGATGGATAACTTTTTGTGTCTCAAGAAAAGTATGCAAGGGATACTGAAGATAAATTTAAATGGGTGGTTGTAAGTGTTGAGATTTAACAAGAAGATCCTAGTGAAAAATATGCACCTGCACTAGGATGGAGCCTCAGGATATTTTTAGGTGGAAGTCTATTTATAGATGTATGTCGACTGTTATTATCCCTTAATAATAGTTGGACAATAAATATTAATATATTCTCAATAACACTTGGAAATAGTTAACTGAAGTGGAAAATCAGTTAGCTATTGGAAATTCGAGTTCAAAGGTTGGTTAGTGGGACATGCAAGTCGAATTAGTTGTAACCAAGTGATTCGAAGTTGTAACACAATTAGATGTGTAGTTATGTGAGTTATAAAGTAGTTTAACTCAATTAAGTGAGTTAAGCTCAGTTGTACTAGTTGTAACTGAAATTACACTAGTGAGAGATCAGTGAATTAATTATTAATTAATTCACAATCAGTGGTCTCACATGCAACTGAAGATTTACCATTGTTAACTACATGGACATTAGATCCAGTGGAGACCCAGTTGAGATAATAGGTGAAAGGGGAAGTTTGACTATCAGTTGTGACTTTAGTGGATGCACTCATGCAACCACACACATTGTATGTTCCCATGAGGAATGCACAGCCTAGGAAAGAGGAATTCAATTCATTGTAGGGATTTTCATCAGGAAGGATTGCGTAGAGGAGGCAGGTTGTCTAGAAGCAGAAAATTGGCACATGAATTTGTCAATTTTTGTATGATAGTGTGAGATGATTGTATATTGTACTAAGAGCTCTTGGATTAGAGTTTTGTATGATATTTATTCATGATCCATGATATATACATAATATATGATAGTGGGGTTTTTAGCTTTACGTTTTCCCGGTAAAACATCTGTGTTATGTGTGATTGATCTTTCTTCTTGATATTGCAATTGGTGATCGTGTATTAAATTCCACAATAATATTTGTAGAAGAAATTCTATATTTTACAGTGGCATGTAATTGTTAGATCATGAGAATCCAGGCAATGCATAATTTGTATTCAAATTTCTATAGTAAGACTCAGGTGTTTACAACCTAGGATTGAGTATGAGATAGGGATTTATTATTCAGATCCATATACTACATATTTTGATTTCAATCTACTATTACTCACAGGTGTGAATCTATCTTTCACAATTTATTTCCTGAACAACACAATCTTATTCCATGACAATGTATTAACTCATTCATTAAGCATAACAATTAACTACTGAAAGAAAGAAAGATATACATGCATTCATCATATTACACAGATATTACCTTGATTCACCCCCTCCTGGGCTACGTCCACAAATATTTGGCTCTTGTCTCTTCTATTATGGTAGTTATTCATCTTCAGTGTCGTGCACTTACAATCCCCTCAGATGGGTAAGATCTGTATGAGGTGAACTAGATCGTACCAGGCTCCACAACCTGCGATCTAATCCTCAGAACTTACTTCTCTCCTATGTTCTTATCTCAACAACTTACAAGAATGGTTCATAGAAGTACTACATAATGTGTCCACTCGTACATAACTATGATAGGATATTACAAAATCCAAACTAATACAAAAGTGAATCAACCTATATATGATACCCACGTATTTCTATTTATGTATATCAGGCTCTTCATCCATTTACAATGTATTACCAAAACCCTACCCCTGCCAACGTTAGGTATTCCTCCCATGCACGCATGTTGTTCTTCCTTGAGCTATTGCTTTCCTTTTGCATGCTTTCTTGCATGCACGTGTGTTGTTCTTCCTCCAGCTGTCACTTTCCTTGTGCACACTTTCTTTCCACAATCATCCTTCTTTCCACTTCGGCCTGGTGCCAACAGGCCCCCAACACTGACATGTGAATTGTCCCCAGTCACCAGATCCTTCTAATATTCTTCGATCTCCTTTGTGATTGTCGGGAACTTTTCCTTGATCTCTACTACTTTTGTCAGTGCCTGCGTGGTATTCTCCTTGATGGTGTCTACTACCTGAACTACCACTTCATTGCTCAACAATCCTGCACATTTTTCCTGCCTCTATGCTATCTATGTTTTATCTCTTGCTACATGTGCGAGTATTTTTGCTACCCATTCCTGTAGAGGCTCTATTTGAGCCCGACGCTTCTGTTTCTATGTTTGCACAATGATAAGTTCTACCTGCATATTCTTCATCTCCCATGTCCCTTTGAATCATTCTCAGATTGGTATGGTCTTCTGCCTCTGTTTGAGTTCTTGGATCACTGCATTGATCCTTTCCTCTTCCTTGTCCCAACATTGGACATGTGGATCCTCCTCCAACCTTGTCCAAAGTTGCGTTTCTTTATCGAGTAGTTCAGTTGCTATGCTAACTTGTTGTTCCAACTCCCGCAGTTGCATTGTTTCTTTTTGCTTCCTTTGCTCCTTCACTGTCAGTGGAGTGGTTGGTGTGAGATGTTCGCGGAGATTCTCTATCTCCTTCTAATATTGATCAATTGCCTACGCAATCTGGTCAATCTTTCCCACTATTGGCAGTTCATTTCCTTGTGTAGTGCTTGGGAGTTTCTCAAAAATTCCTCCCAGTCTTCATTCCAGTTCATTCCTATGTTCATTTTCCTCCTAAGTTTTGAGCTTGACCTACTCACAGACTTTTTCCAGCGCCTCCCGCTTCTTTTTTTCTTGATGTATCTTGACTAAGTTTTTATGTGCACAAGACTGTACCTCGTGGTTGACGCTAAACTACAATTTTTGTAGTTCCCTTGATAGAATCCGCGTCAAGACCAATTGGATGTGGTCCAAATCCTTCAAGGGTGTCTGCCCCAGGATTTCATCCATGCACAACATGCTAGGTTTGATTTAAATCATTGCATTTGCGTGTGGCATGGAATGGACTGGGTCTCATTCTTATACCTCTACTCATTCTTTGGTGTGTATTGTTGATATCTCTATGCCTCTGATTCTTCTTGTTGTCTATGCTTCCCCGAGTTTATTGAGGAACCGTCCCATTTATGTCATCTCTTTTTTCATTTTATCAGTGTGATGTGTTGTATGACCGAAATCTTTTGCTAGGAAATCCTGGACCATTCTGGTGATCATTTCCCCATCATCCTTCGTGATCATATAGTCAAGTGATTCTTATTTTGCCTTTGATTTCTTGGGCGCACCTCCTTTCTGCGTGACTAGTCTCTTATTTCCCCCTCGTTCCTGTGTGATTGGGTTTGGGGTGGTCTCGTGCACTCCCTTGGCATGTTTCTGTTGTTCCTTGGTCGACTGTGTAGTCTCTTTCTTCCCCTTTTGGGTACCTATATGTTTTGACCCTTCGTCTGCCTAAATTGGCTTGGTTTGGACCGTCCTTGGTTTCTTGGGCACTGGGATTTTCGGAGGCTACGTTTTCGCATGTTCTGCCTCTTTTTCTACTGTTGTTTTCGGTACTTACCGGGTAATGGTTGGGATCCTCCATTCATCAGGAGATTCATTGATTACCATGTCGATATCACCCTTTGTGATGTAGTAGCACATCTGTAGCCATTGTTTATCTGGATCCTGCTTTTGTTGTATCCACATTTTTTGGTGTGTGGCCTGAAAGTTAGCAATGTCTGCATATCGTGTGACATCCTTTGGTGTTTTTTCCATGATGAGATGATAGATTCCAATATATCCTGTAGGTATTATTCAAATATGACTATGTTCTCCCTCTTATGCCTAGCCTGTGGCCCAGATAGTAGTAATAGGTATCTCACTCCCGCTTTTTTTGGTCTGGTACAAAAAATTACATACCCTGGTTCTCTCCATCCAATGAAGGCTATTAGGGTGATCATCCATGAGTAATGGAACTCTGTGTCTAGGTCCTGGGCATCCTTGTAGTGATGTTGAAGTAAGTTTAATAGATATGGCACCCAACTTATAGAGGTGCCTTCTGTGCACTGAGCTATGACTACAATTGCTCTTGCTGGTACTTCGTCTTTGCGTCATTTTCTGAGCAATTTGAAAGATAATATCTTTGTGCCCAATTGTACAACTGCCTTGTTGATTCTCTTAATCATGATGCCCCTCGTTCCCCAAGAGGTTCCATATTTCTTCTTCTTTTCTTCTGCCAATGCTTTCTCCTTCGATTTGTCATCCATAATTAGTGCAAGATCCATACCCTGGGTTAGTAACCCTATGAGTTGTGGATTAAGATCAACAATTATGGGGACAGGTTTTTCTAGCTATATGTCCCCTCCATGTGCGACTGCTAAGAATTGCTTGATGCATGTTGTCATATACGGGCCTCTGCCGAAATTTGGTAGCTTCAACAAACCTAAGATTCTTGTTCTGTCTAGCCCAACTGCCCATTGGTGTGGCTGGCTAATCATTTCTCCAAGTTGGTTTATAGCTATGGTCTTCATAAATATCCTTTGTGCAAGTTTCAGAAACTTGGTTTCATCAGATACGTCATTATTAGAATACTTGAGCTTCCCAACGTTACCCAGTATCTTTGGTTGTAGTTGTACTCCAACTGGTATGCATGGTAGAACAATTTCTATTGTAGGTTTCTTGTGGGGTGAGCTCGATATCTAAACTTTGTCTTCCTACTGTGGTGGTTGGCTTGAGGTTCCAACAACTTCTGGTTGCTCCCCCATCAGCCATTATGGACAAATCGAGGCATTTGCAGTGGTCTCCTCTATTGGTTGATTGGATATGGTCGTTTGTGGCTCGTCTGGTTGCACTGTTGCTTCCAGATTTTGTGTCGTTTTGTTAAATTCTAGGGATTATTTGGTGCTTTCTGGTTACAATTCTTGTGGGGTTTTGGATTCCTCATTTTGAGGCACCTGTGCCTCTATTTGCGTATATTTTTTTATGGCCTCTGCTTATGACTGCTGAATGTCTTCCAGTATCAGTTTAGAGTTTACCGGTATCCTATCTGGGGATGGGATTTCGTCGATGTCGATGATCTCTCACTGTTGTTGTTCATTTTCTTTCAGTGGTCCTCGTGACCTAGTTTGAACTCTGGTCGGTCTAGTTGCCTGGCTTGCTTCTGTTGGCTTCAGTGGTGCGATAATGGTGACTGTCGATCACTTACTAAATTCAAATAATTTCGGTGAGCTCTGTGGTCTCGCTCTATTCATTTCGACTGGTATTACTCTCTCTATGTTTTCCTTTCGTGAATAGACTAGTTGCTCCCGTGCTCGTGTGTTGTATGGGCCTGTAAAAAAGCTTGTCGAGGACACTTCCTCCACTATGTGCTTAATGTATCATAACTGTGGGTTGAATGCATTTGTGGTGGTTTTTTACTTGCCATTATGTTTTCTTTGTCGCCTGCCATTGGCATGTTTAATGTGATGTCCCATCGGTCCTTGCCATGATTTAATTCCTCTTAATGTTGTCCTATCGTACTTCTTTTGCCGACTTTATGTTTCCCTCTTGTTTTCCCTTTGTATGTAACTGTTGTTCGTGCCTTTGATGAATTTGTGTTTCGAACATCATATTGCCTTTCTATCTTCGGTGTGCTGCGTGATTTTTAGTCTTGTTTCCTTTCTGTTTTCTTATTGAATTTATTTATTTATTATTATTATTATTATTTTATTGTGCGGTGGGTGGTCGACTGTCCTTGTACAACTTCAGTTGGATTCCATTGATCATTCCTCTAAGGTATGCACATGATAAATCTCATAAATGTACAACTCCTCCCTCTGTAACATATTTTACCTCATATGGTCATAGCCAATGCATTCTAATCTTCCCCGGATGTTGAAATGACTTGTTGTTGTAGAGAAATACTAGATCTCCTTTCTGAAGCGTTTTCTTCTCGATATATCGATAGTGCCAGGCTTTATCTCTCGCTTTCTACACTTGTTGATGGAATCCTTCCAGGATTCGATCTTCCTCCATTGACAATAATTGATTCAGTCTTTCTTGTACTGTGCCTTGTTCTGTCATGTGTGTTATAGATGCTACACGTATGTTGGGTATTAAAAATTCTAATGACACTACTGCTTCCTGGCCATCGAGTAGTTTGAATGGTGTGTTCCTTGTCAACGTTTTGCATGTGGTCCTATACGCCCCTAATAATTCTTGTACTTTGAGGTCCGAGTATTCTCTGTTGATGTTACACATCTTTGTCAGTGCATTCTCTAGAATTTTGTTGAAGGCTTCTACTATGCCATTTTCCCGTGGGTGATACGGTGTTATCTTCTGGTGATGAACTTCAAACTCTTCAGTCATCACGTGGATGGTGTTTTTTATGAAGTGATTACTTGTTAAAACTCTTCAGTCATCGTGCAGATGGTGTTGCTCATCAAAACTCTTGGGCATCCAAATCTAATGATTACTTGTTCAAACAAGAAGTGTGCAGTTGTCTTGGCGCTGCAATATTTTACTGGTGCGACTTCCACCCATCTTGTTAGGTATTCCATCATGGTGATAATATATCTTGCCCCTATTATTTTGACTGGTGGGTTAATTGGTCCCACAAAGTCTAATTCCCATTTTTAAAATACCTATAATGTTACTTGTGGTATTAGTGTCATATTGTCCCTTTTGTTGGGTTTGCCTACCCTTTGATAGACATCACATCCCTGACAATACTCTTTCGAGTACCTGTGAATAATTGGCCACCATAGTCATGCACGTAGTACCTTCTGCGTGGTATATTTTCCTGCATAATTCCCTCCTACGGTTACCTCGTGGGATTCTACTAAAATTCTTGGTCATTCGTGCTCTAATACATACCTTCGCAAGATATTGTCTGTGCCCATATTGTATAGGTGTCATGCAATCAATTGATAGCCGGTTGTGTGGAATACTAGGTTCTTCTTTAGTGCAGTGGTATATTCTTGCAACGTAGTACCTGTGCTCAAGTTTTGAATGATCTCTACAAAGTAGTCATCACCAATCTGTACTGAGAATAACTGTCCATTCAGAAAGTTGTCTTCTAAAATCATAGGTTCTTCTCCATTTGTGACCCTGGATAGGTGGTCAGGGCCTGCATTTAGTTTTCCTGGTTTAACTATTACTTCAAAATCAAATTCTTTAAATAACAGTAACCATCGATAGATTCTCCCCCCCAACACTGGCTTGTTGACTAGGTATTTCAGGGCTGAGTGATCTATAAACATATTAAAGTGTTTTCTCAATAGGTAATGTCTAAACTTATGCAGTGCATAGACCATGGCTAGGCCTTCTCTTTCTCTCATGTTATAATTATGTTCCGAGTCTCATAACGTTCTGCTTGTGAATGCTATTAGATGATCCAAGTCTCCTGCTCCTGGTTGTGCTAAGATAGCTTCTATTTCTATCATTCATGCATCTACATGCACATGGAATGTCTTTTCCCACTCTGGAAATACTAATATCGGTGTGGTAACCATATTTTCCTTCAGGGTATCTAGATCGTGTTAACACTCATCGTTCCATTGATACTTTGTATCCTTCCTCAATAGTTTCTCCATTGGTGTTGTGATGAATTTCCTATAGTATCTTGTGTGCCCTAACATTGCTCTTAGATGGCGGACTATTTTTTGTGTTGGTAAGTTAATGATGACTACGATATTTGTTGGATCCAATTGCAAGCCTTGTTTGCATACTATATGGCCCAATAGTATCCCAAACGGTGTTCCAAATATGCATTTTTTGGTGTTCATTGATATCTGGCATTGTCTACATCTTTTTAACATTAGTCATAACACTTCCACATGGTTTTTCAATAAACTATAAATTGTCCAGTCATCCAAGTATACTTCAAGGAACTGATGGATGAATTCATTAAATGTTATGATGACCATTCTGAAGAATATTGCGGGTGCATTCTTCAGTCCAAACGACATGACTGTGTACTAATAAGATCCCCATTCCGTCGCAAACATGGTCTTGTGTCTGTCCTCTTGTGCTATCTTAATCTGATGGTAACCTATGAATCCATTAGTGAATGCGTAAGCTTCATGTCCTCCCACATTCTCTAACACTTCATCCCTGAACAATGTAGGGAATTGGTCTTATAGGCATGCATCATTTAGCTTCCTCAAGTCGACGCATATCTTGATCCCTCTTCCTTGTTTCTTGTCTTGTACTACAATCAGGCTTATCCATTCTTATTCCTCAACTGGTTCGATGATGCCGACTTCGAGCATCCTATCGATATCATCTTTAACTTTCTGTTTATAAATGGGTTTCATTCTGTAGGGTCACTATCTAATAGGTCTCTCTTTAGATCTGAGTGGTATCTTCATTTCTCCTAATTCTTATACTATTCACTTCATCTCTGTAAATGTTGTGGGAAAAAGGTCTCTATATTCGCGCAACAATTCTGTGATTCTTTATACTATTTGATCATCCTAGTAGTCTCCAATGCTGGCCATTTTGGGATACTCAACTATCCCGATGTTAACTTTCTTTACCTTGATTGGTGCGAAAATGAATTTTGATTATATGGATGTTCCTTACCCATCTTGTTCTCCTTCTATTTCCTTGATCTCAATTTTGCGTGGGTCATGTTCATCTAGTGCTTCCTCTTGTACATGGTAACATGAAAATAGTTCCTTGACTATCTATTTATTCCACTATTTCTCTTCTGTGATAAATTCTATTTATGTTTCTTCATTGAATATTACTCCTCTGATTCATTTGAGGGCTGCGTCTATGTTGGGGTTCTCATGCTCGAATGAGAAAGTGATTGTGAGGTTCTGTTGCAATGTCCTCCATGTTGAAGTTCCTTTATGCAATTCCTCACCTGTATGCCAGTTCTCAGGTATGCTCTCTAAAGTATGTATGAAGTGATGAGGCCATTCCTCTGGTGGTGTCATTTTCCACATCGTTTTTCACTTTGCCAAGTGTTCCACCTGTGCCTCTTGTCCGTCATATTTCTGTTGTTTGTTGTATTCTTGTTCTGAGTCAAACCTTATGTGTATTCGTCACTTACAGTGATACCATTTTGTGATTGTCTATTTATGTGCACCCCACCAGCTTGCGGGTGTAGCCTTAATTGTTAAGTCAAGTGCTAGCAGTCACTAGTTTTCTAATACTTCGTCTTCATATTGTGTCAAGAATTTTTCCAAATCATTTAGTCCGTGGAAACTGGGTGGTTCTTTGATTTCTGTGCCTACCCATCTTACTGTGTAGTCTATTCTTGCACATCTTCTCATGGATATTTTGTGTAGTCTCTGATGCCAATTTTTTAACCTGGTGTCTGAGTCTATTGTGCATGAAGTAATGCTCCACCAACTGAGTACCATATCTGCAGTTGGGTTAATTTAATCCTCATCATGCGCATTTGTTCTGTACAACTCTCTGATCTCCTCTAAGTCAAAGAAAGTGGGTTCTACGAACCTTTTCCCTTCAGATGGATCTAGTGGTGCTATGACCCTGTATTCTTTAGATTCAAATGTCATTTTCCTGGTTTTCAAATTGATTATGGTTTGGTTGTTAAACGCCCAATCCAAACCAAACAGTGCAGGGTAAGGTGTTGTGTTGTCCACTATTTCAATGACTTCAAAGTCTACTTTAATGCGCACTCCATCAATATCTATTGTCACTCCTTTCAGTTTACCTATTGGTAGGACTCTATGCTGGTTTGCTAGTTTCAATTGGAAATTTGAGTATCCCAGTGTTGGCTCTCCCATACATTTCCATGTCATCTTTGGTAGCACATTCACTTTGGATCCTAGGTCTAGTATAATGTCTCCCATATTGAAATCCCCAATGTTCTAATTTAGTCTAAATTCCCTACCTGTTCTTCTTCTTGTGTGCAGGTGCTTGATGTTTTTTGGTTCTAATGTTTCTTCTGTCTCGCTACTACATTTCTCTAGTATGTTGTGAAATATTTTCACAGATGAAGGATCACTTAATACTTTAATGCATGATTGCAAAAATCCTTTTATTCTACTTACTTGTCCCTTGGGCTGCATTCCGTTGGTATAATCCAATGATGATGACATCTCATATTCTAGGGCTTCCTTGAATGTTTACGCAATTGGATTCGATGATGTTTCCTCGTTCTAAAGTTCTTGTCTGGATTCCATAAAGGTATCCTTTTATTTTCACACATCGAACTACTTTATTGGTTCAATTTTATTCTTTACCCATTGGTTATGTGTTGGCTCCTGTCAAACTAAGTCATTTCCTATTTTCATTCCTCCATGAGTGACTATGATCCAGATTATTTTCGGCATGAAATGAGATCGGAGATGTAATAAACAAATGCACAGAGATATTGCAAGAGATACAACAATATAATAGAGATATAGCGGAAATAAAACAAGAGTCACAGATATATAATAATACACGATTTCTATTAACGAAATAAATGTACAAAGACTGTAAAATACAGAGTGAAAGACTTGTTAGAATGGTGGTAGCTTATCTCTAAGAAGAGATGTGACAACTACTCGCATCCGTGAGAAGATGATTACAATGAGGCTCTGAAGGCATTTTTACAATAAGAAGTAATGCCCAAAACCCTAGACATCCAAAAACCTAACCCTAGGAGATGAAGCGCCAAAATTCATGTGGGCCCCGTTTGGGTAAGTGAGTACAACAACTTCCTGGGGTCGTAACTTTTGCATACAATCTCCGTTTTAAGCGTGTGATAGCTCGTTGGAAAGGTATCATCGAGGAGATTCATTTTTAGGGCTCAATAATGACTTTGGATATCATTAGGAACCTATATATTGAAAAAACTTCATTTGGGCCCTCAAAATGGCCCCGGAAGTTAAAACCTGCTAAAAATAGTAAATTGTCAAAATTGTTAGAAAACTATTTTGAGCCAGTAGGAAAAGGTGGGTGGCCATTGATATCCACCTGGATCAGACTATATTGATGTTCTTACCATCATCCCTTGCTTCGAATGAAATCCAATGGACATTATGATTGTTCTGGTTCCTATTTTCCTGAATCTTTACTAGTAGTGTTGGACATTCCTCTATATCATGGTCCGATGTGTGACAATACATACAAGTTGCTAGTGGAAGTGGACATTCCCATGCATAATGTCCTAGTTTTTTACAATTGTGACATGTGACTGGTCCTCTACCGCATCTGAAACCTCTTCTGGATCGTCATCCTCTTCGGTAGCCTGGTCAGCCACCTCTCGACGCATTATATTGTGGTGTCTGATTGTACTGCAGGGTATTATACTGGGGCTATGATGGGTTATATTGCAGCTTCATGTTATTGTATGGTTATTGCACAATATTGTACTACTCCTACGCAGTGTTGTATGAAGTTAGGGCTTGATTGAACTATGGTGCTTCTTTCCCAGTCATCATTTCAGCCTGTACCATGTATGCATCTGATGTCCTTTTCCTGCATCAGCTCCATAGTTCGACAATCTTTGTCGTCATGGCCCACTGACTTACAAAAGGTGCAATATGAATTTTTTGGAACTGTTTGGTATTTCTGCATCATCGTGTAGTGATAAGGGTCATGACCTGATTTCTTGCATACTTCACACCATAATCCTCCCTGTGGTAGCGGATTTGGCATACTTCTTTCCATATACTGTGCGAATGTTGGGCATTCATTATTGTGGTGTCCTTCCATCCTGCATCTGGTACACCAATTT
This sequence comes from Picea glauca, assembly GCA_000966675.3. Taxonomy (NCBI): domain Eukaryota; kingdom Viridiplantae; phylum Streptophyta; class Pinopsida; order Pinales; family Pinaceae; genus Picea; species Picea glauca. The sequence goes on along the minus strand of JZKD02S1333337.1, from coordinate 122,941 downwards.
TTTTTTCATTTGTTCTTGTTCTTGTTCTTGTTCTTATTCTGGTTCAACTGAAATGTTAAATTATTCAAATCCTCCTTCAATTCTTCGATAGTTGGGTTCGTCTGTTGGTACTGGTTCTCTTCCAGTTGCAAGGCTACCTTCAGAACCTCTGCCTACGTCTGAAGATTTTTTTTTTAGGGGATATTTTAAGTGTGGGAGTAGTGGGTTGACAAATAAGTGCTAATGCTGCATCTTGGTCATAACGTATTTTAGTTTTCCCTTTAGGCACTTGAATCTCTGGTCAATCTCCCATACAGAGTCTCCTAGTTTCTGTCTTATCTTGATCATGTCATTCATGTACTAATCCTCTAAGATCAGATTCTAGAACTCATTAATCAATATCTTCTTAATGTCTTCTCATCTCCTCGTCATCCCAGGGGCACTGTTTGTGTCTAGACTCATGTACCAGTCTAGTGCATGGTCTTTGAGTGTAATCGCTAGCTACGCAAGTTTGGTATCTTCATAAGTGATCTTCTTTGCTTCCTAGATCTTTGTGAAAATGAAAAAAATGCTTATCAAGGTATTCTGCTTCTTCTCCTTGAAATTATCGTAATCATATAGTGGGATCATTTCCTGTCATTCTGAATAATGAACTACTTCCTCCTCCACATGGTGTAGATACTTGACTAGTTCTTCTTGAACTGGATCCTTCAGTTGTTGCTCATAATGTAGATGCACTTATTGTTGTCGGACTTCATCTGAACTTTGGTTGTCTAAACAGTGTTATTCTCTTTGGTTTATTAGTCTCACATGGGTTTATGGGTTCCACACTAAAATTAATATGGATGGGATGGCTGCCTTCTCCTCCCATTCTTGGGCCTCTTCTCTTCCTCTTATATGTTGTGCACAGGATTTCCTCAATTTTCTCCACAGCCCAAAGATCCTCTACCTCTTCCTCATCTCTCACCAAGCCTTCCCTCACAGCTATGACTCTCTTCTTGGTATTCACCTTATATAGGTAGGGTACTCTGTTATGCATCATTCCTGATGACGCGAAGATCCACTTGAGCTGGTCATCATCCATCATGATTGGGTCCAAGGGTTCCTCCTCCTTATTTCCTTTAGCCTTACCTCCTTCCAATTATCCTCTCTCTGTCAGTGTTTCCCCCCTTCCCCCCATGCACGCAGGGAATTTTATTTGTCTGATTCCATTGTCATTACACATTTTTTATATAGTAGTAATTTAATAGAAGTATACAAGGATTGATGTACCTTCCTCGAGGTCTGCGTAGAAATTCTTGCTCTGCTGCATTATATGACTTCTTTGTGTCAACTGCAAATTCGATGATGAAACTTGTCACAATACTGTTAAGACAAAAGTCTACTGTGCAGGTGAATTTGCTATTCACCTACTGTAACTGCTCAATTTGTACCAGAGTCCAATCTAGTTGTCGAATCCAGTTTGTTGCATGGTTATCCTTCAACCTTAGTATCTACTCCTATAGTAGATGTAAAAAATCACAGAAAAAGACTTCGTATAAATGAGTAAACATGTATTTGTCCAAATATTTGCGAGGTGTGATTCTAGGGTTTCTATTGTCTTGTTGTGCAAATTCTATCTCTTTGGTTCTCAACCAGCCTTTGATTTCTTCTTTTCTGGGGTTCCAAGGTCTCAACATTCCCTTCTAATGGCTCACTGATCTTCGTGTTTCACTCGTTCTTTTCTCGTTCAATCTATCTCATCTACTCAGTCCTCTCTTGTTCCTATTAACACGACAATAGAACCATTTTTTGGTTTACTACTCTCCTCTACTGTTTGAGTTATTGACCCAAGGTTCATGTCTTTCGAGTTTCCAACAAATCCTCTAAAACTATCGACCCTCCTGGTAAACCAGAAGGAAGCACAATACACAAAGTGAACTGCACAGTCTCAACTAAGATAGCTTTAAATGGGTGGTTGTAAGACTCAGGTTTTTACAGCCTAGGATTGAGTATGAGATAGAGGTTTATTATTCAGAACCATATACTACAGATTTTGATTTCAATCTACTATTAATCATGGGTGTGCATCTATCTTTCACATTTTATTTCCCAAACAACACTATCGTATTCCATGACAATGCATTAAATCATTCATTAAGTATTACAATTAATTGTTGAAAGCAACAAAGATATACATGCATTCATTACATTACATAGATATTATTGTGGTTCACCCACTCCTGGGATATGTCCACAAATATTTGGCTCTTGTCTCTTCTATTATGGTAGTTTGGCATCTCCAGCACCGTGCTCTAACAATCCCATCAGATGGGTAAGATCTATATGAGGAAAACTAGATCATACCAGGCTCCACAACCTGCGATCTAATCCTCGGGTCTTCCTTCTCTCCTTTGTTCTTAGCTCAACAACTTACAAAAATGGTTCACAATAGTATTACATAATGCATCCACTCATACATAACTATGATAGGATATTACAAAAGTTGAAATAATAGAAAAGCGAACTAACCTCTACATGATACCTACATATCTCTATTTATATATATCGGGATCTTCATCCATTTACAATGTATTACTAAAACCCTAATCCTACCAACGTTAGGTCTTTCTCCCATGCATGAATGTTTTTCTTCCTCCAACAGTTGCTTTCCTTGTGCACGCTTTCTTGCATGCGCTCATGTTGTTCTTCCTCCAGTTGTCACTTTCCTTGTGCATTCTTTCTTTCCCACGATCATCCTTCTTTCCACTTCGGCCTGGTGCCAACACTCACACATATTGCATATGTGAGCTAGCTCACACTTATTATAGATGTGAGCTAGCTCACACATATTTTATATGTGATCTAGCTCACACATAATTTCAAAGAGCATTTGATTATATCTAATATGAATACATCCCATTTAAATGGTTTTTGAAAAATGACTTAATATACATGTGCATATTTGTGTTTTCTTCATGTAAATGCAAGATTATATGAGAACATCTATTCCACCATAGAAAGAGGAGATATGTATTTTCCAGAAGAATGGTTTTTAAAATGGAGATTTGTGAACTTTTTTTGATATATGTAGTTTTTTGGAAGAATGGTTTAATATGGAGATTTATGAGTCCTTTAGTTTGAAAGGGAATCATGGAATTTGACTATATGACCACTTTAGAAGATGAGAGAAGTATTTTACTACTGAGGAGATTAGTATTTTATTGTTGTATAAATATGATAAAAAAACATCACTTGGGATGAGAATTTCTAAAGGATTTGGGACCTTATCCATAAGGATCATTTCACCTAAAGGATTTGAGACTTTATCCACAAGGAGAAAAGTATTTCATTGGAAGAATGACTTAATATGGCGATTTGTGAATTTTCTTCATACACAGTTCTATATTTATTTTCAGATTATTATCTAACTCTAACTCACAATTTGTTTCACCATGAACACAATAACATCACCTGTGATGAGAATTTCACCTAAAGGATTTGGGACGTTATCCACAAGGAGAAATTTACCTGAAGGATTTGAGACTTTGTCCACAAGGAGATAATTATTTCATTGGAAGAATGATTTAATATGGAGATTTGTGAACTTTCTTCATACACAGTGCTATATTCATTTTCAGATTATTATCTAACTCTAACTCACAATTTGTTTTTACCAAGAACACAATTTTTCTCTTTAATTTTTTTTAATGTTTTAGATAATATTTACAAATTGTTTAAATCATGTATGCTTAATGTGAAGAGTAACTATATTAAATCTGTTTAATTGTGATTGAATATGTTATTATTTCTTATATTTTATTTAATATTTAGTTACAGTATATATGCTAATATGTGTTATTTGTTTTTTTTATTATTGTTTTTTATTGTTACAATGTCTAAATTATATTTGGTGGAAAATATGTTTACAATATATTTTGTGGGAAACAACATGTTGGAGGATGAGACTTAACTCTTTTGGTATGTATGATTTTTTTTTTTTAATCACATTTTTTGAATTCTATGTTATTTCGCATGTTTGAATTGTAAATTTTTAATTTTTGAATTCTGGTTTTTTTGAATGTTTGAATTGCAAGTATGAAGTGATCTATCTTAAAGCGATGGCATAGATTCCAGAATTTTGGAGTTAAATGTCTTAGTTTTTGTTATCGTCCTAAAATGGATGTGGAACCTATGTATTTTACAATGTAACTATTCAAACTTTGATTATATATATATATATATATATATATATATATATATATATATATATATATATATATATATATATATCATAATTTTGGAATTCAAAATATCAATTAATTGTCTCATATTTGATTTCTCAAAGTTGATGGAAAACAAGTGGAAAAGTTGTTAGTAATGAACTAATGTTTTGTATATTCTTCTTTTTTGCAATGCATTAAATTAAGCATCAAACTCTTAAATAATTTTCTACTATATATTAATTTAAATGCTTCATTTTATGTTCATTGTGTACTATTAAAAATATGATTCTAATGACACATCATCAAATAATTTTGGCAGAATAATTTTAGCAGAATAATTTTATATTAAAAGATTTATTTTTTTCTAGTTACTAATATTGGTTACATAGATGCACTTAACTAATAAAATAAACTAAAGGACTGATAGGCATATGAGATTTGCTAAATAAATTGGTTACATAGGTGCACTTAATGTTGGAAGATTGGTTGTTATCATTGATGTCAACCCTAGTCATGGGTTTTGGACCACAAGATTGATAAAGGTATTTGGACATGAAGGACAATGCACATGCATATACAACACCCATGAATGGATAGTATAAATCATGCTATTTCCGGTGATATGTGACACATCACGTGGATACTCATGGTTGAGGAGAAATGAATTTTTGAAGATGAAAAAGTGAATTGAAGAAGGAAGTACATGTAGGCCCTGAAAAATAATTAGAGAAAAGAATAACAAAATAAGAAAGTGTCAGGTCAGCCCTAATGTTGAAAGGAAGTGACATAAATGGTATAAATAAACAAAATTATATATTCATTTGATACAAATTGAATTTCATAGGTAATAAGAGGATAAGAAGGCCGGATTTCAAGGGAGGATGAAGTCTTTTGGTAATGTGTTCTAAGGTATGTTATTTTCAGGTCATCTTACCATTTTTGGTATAACTTTTTTCTAGAAAAATTCATATGGTGAAATCACTATGGTATTGAGAAGACATATCAAGGTACCTTTGGTAAAAATTTCATCTCTTGATTCGCTATAATTATGGAGATACACTCTATGGAAGATAGGGTTTGTGACCAGTCCTGAAGCTAGTCAATAAACAGGTGTTCCGGGTAAAACAATCATAATTTTTTCAGACAGAATCCAAATGAAGTGGGACCACTTCCATTGGAAAGAGTACAGATTTTAGTTTCTTGTGTGTGAGTTTCAGAATCATATGTTAAATATTGAGCACAGGGCATGCTGTACAACTTGGGTCTTCTTAATAGACCAGAATTGAATAAAGTCTACGATTCTTTCTATAACCTCTTTTTGGGGAGGATTCAAGGAGTAGTATTGGAGGAGTTTCATAGAATACATTGAGTAATATTATCTACAGGATCAGAGTACTCCAAGAATTGAAGAATTGTAGAAATGGAAGAAGTCTGAGGAAGCATTATCATGTTTTATGTGATGATTGGTTGATGGTGATGATTTAATGTAAAGTTTTATTATCTCTCATATATTCTTGGGTGGAAGGAAGGGGAAAGGATGGAGAGTTCA
>JZKD02S1333337.1:96625-110538 GCA_000966675.3 Picea glauca | reverse complement strand
AAATCTCAAAATGAAAGAGATGTTTTTAACTTTTCTTTAATTTTGAGAACAATAATTTAAAAAAATATTCAAAATAAAAGAGATGTTCAATTCAACTTTAATTTATATAATGCTCTTAAAATAAAATAAAAATCGAAATGAGAAAAAAATTGAAACAAGATATTATTACAATAGAAAATGTAAAATATGTTTAACTTTTTTTAAAATTAATACAATATTATTAAAATAAAATGGAAAAAAATACTATTGAAAAAAGTAAGTGTTCAATGAAAATGGTGTTTAACAATTTTTTAATTTAAAATAAAATGCTCACAATACAAAAGGTATACAACTCAATTTTGATTGGTGTAATGCTCATAAAATAATTTTGATTGGTGTAATGGTTGAAAAACACAGATAAAATATGGTTGAACCATATTTTATCTGTGTTTTTTAAGAATGATCTGGGGTTTTCTATACATACCCTTTTTATACATATCATATTTGGAAATATGGTTGAAAATAGTCAAAACAATTCATCAAATTCTGGAATGTACTTTCAATGAAAAATAAAAAATTCTGGAATGTACATGTGTCACTTGTTTAAAAACATCGTAATGGTATTCCATATTCAATTATTCGTTCATGATCGACATTGGAAATTTTCCATTTTCTAACTTTTATTTTTATTATTGAACTGCTATTAGATTTATGTGTGTTGTACATACCAAATGACTATATTGACAACTTGTGACATCTGAATGGTAGTCTTGAAAGTGAAAATGAGTATCGTTTTGATGGGTTTCTTGAAAAACATATCCTTTCAATACAATGGATCCTCTTTCATATATAAAACCATTATCATCAAAATCTTCTAATAGCCTCATCTTTTGTTTGGTGCATCACATCAAATAATATTTAACGTTTTCAGTGTTGTCTATAGGTGCAACTATGGAAAAAATATCTCTTGCAAATAATTTGATATATTTGAAAACAAATAGTCTGTGTTATATTATCACACAAGTACATCTACAAGTTATTTGAAAAAATGTAAACATAAAAATTACCTTCTCTAACAAGATCATAAACTCTATCGCCATCAATTGACACTATAGTTTCATTTGATTCCATTTCCTCTGAGCTTGCAAATGGAATTTTACCTTTTACATTAAGTTCGGTAAGTCTCCAAGCTTTAACATATCTTGCATTTTCATTTTCACAAATATCTAAGGATTGTGTGTCCTGTAAGAAAACTGAACAAAAACAAGACTCGTTTCTTCTATCAAATGCAAACACATTTTGAAAACGTTTTGTTTTAACTAAATGTATTTTTCATGTCCTAGGTATAGTACTGATGTCATATGAGATTGATCTATTTACATCTTGGATTCCAACATACCAAAAAAACATGCACAAGATAAGAACTTGTTATCTTGAAATCTCTCAAGAAAATTATTGAAGTTTGAATATAAATTTGAACTCGTTCAAATAAAAATATCTTGTGTACATGTGTAACATTTATATATAGACACACCTGCGTACATCCCTTGATGAATTATATTCATGGACTAGTGCCATTTTGCACCATTCAACAACTTGTTCAGTGGATTCAAATCGATGTGCATGAAGGTTCATCTGATACCTTCAAAGTGCTCGTTTTACACATGCCCCTGCACTGTCCTGCTCTCCTTTTCCATGACCAGTCTCAAAAAAATTCCAACAATGTGTAATGTTTAATTTTTTATGAAGATAGAATAACCAATAGAATGATCGTGAAAATTTGAACTGACACACACAACCATATGACCATAACCAATGTTGATCGAATTTGATTTCGCATTCATTCAATGAATCATAAAATTTATCAAAACCTTTTTGTACAAAATGTGTGTCGTGTGCTCGATCGTCACTTATATAAAAGTGATATTTTTATGTTATCAAGAATCCATTGCGCATGTCTATATAGAACGTGGAAAAATATTGTGACTTGATCAGAATGATAATATTCACTCTTTATTTCTTTTTGTGCAATGAATGTGTAATTTTCTGCAAAATCAACTACAGACAAAATTGTCCCTAGTGAAAACACTTCATGGGATTGTTTGAATTGTAAGTCTTTCCATTGAGCTCTATGTGAATGCTTGGTGTATTTATAAAATTCTTCCTCAAACTTCTTCAAAAAATATATCACACAGGTTTTATCTACCTTCAAATGAATCCTTTTGGAAATAACATTTGGAGAATGTGGAGTTGTGTTGTTGATATATTCATATCTCTTCTAATTGACTGCTATATTAGAAAGTGATTGATCATTCATATCAATATGATACTTTGAATGAAACAAACTTATATTTCCACAACGATCACATTTATTTCCACCAACACTTTTTTCTTTTAAATAATTCTTCATCTTCTCTTTCACATAGAATTTCAAATATAAAAACATGGAATGTGGAATGAGGAGGTGAACCTGGCCATAAAGTTTTACCAAAATCCAAAAAAATGTCATAATAAAACTCAAATTCCACATGATAATGACAACAACAAGTCTCACGAACAATGACAGGTCTAACAAACAATGGTTTTTGTTTCACAAACATATTGATGGAAATTTTAACTTCTTTGTGCTCTTCTTTGAACTTATTGAACAATTCTATTTCTGTCATTGGAAATATATGTTTTGGATGTTCTTCATATTGTTTTCATTTTATTCTTCGTCGCAACACATCCCTTGTATGTGGTGAAACACGAGATTCTTCCAACAAACAATTATGGGCCAATTCTTTAACATTTTCTGCAAGTCTATCTTTGTAGGGTTTTCTAGAAATCACTGTCCAACAAGCCAGTTCATCATTTTCATCTATTTGCAATCGAAATTTTCTATGTTTGTGTAATGTTTTTCTTGGCATTCCCATCATTTTTTCGATGTGTCTTGTCAAACGATCCTTTATATTAGTAGATGAAACAACTGTTGTTTGTATCATTCTATGTGCAACACTGACATCTTTTTTTCGAGATTTTTCAAAAGCTTTTAATACACTAGTTATATTGTCAAAGACATTTTGTTTCACCTTTGTATCCTTTGTCTATTTTTGAATACCCAATAATGATGTAGTTTCTTTTAACTTTCTTGACTTCATTAGATAAAGAAAAATTTGAGCTTGTACTGTTACTGATTCATCTTTAAAAAAAGTGTTATACATATTCTTAGTTCGATATCTTATATAATGCTAAGCTTGTTTCTTCCAAAATTTGTGAGTATCAACATTTTCTAATATTTCATCATCAATGTTGATAGATTCTCCTGCATATTTCAATTTAAAGTTTATATTAAAAAATAAAACCCGAACAAAAATTCACTAAATTATATATACAAGTGTTCATCTTATATTATCTAAATTTATGTACATACCTATAGGTGACTTGTCTTCTACTTCAATTCCAGTTTCGACGTCTTTTTCTTCAATTTCGGTTTCAACGCCTTCTGCTTCAATTTCATTTTCAATCTCTTCTTCCACATTATGAGACAAATCTATTTAGGTTTTTTGAAAAACATCAAATTGTGATTACAATCACTTATATTATTTACATTATTTTAAATTTGAATTATATAATTTGAATTCTATACTTTTTTAATACAGTCTCAATGTGTGTCATGTGGTCGATCATCATATGTGCATGCATACCTGGTTGAACTTCTTGTTGAAAATATCTATTTACATTATCATCGTTTATTTTTTCAATATTTGTATGTTCTCGTTTCTTTCTCCAATAATGCTCTTTGCTTTGTTCATTTTGGCGAGTATCATCTCAAGTGCGATCAAATTTTCTCTTGTGAAAAATTTTGTTCCCCGTGACTTCTATAGTTATCTATAAAGGATATGTTCAACAAAGACTTCATCTTGAAAAAATATTAACATTTATCTTTCAACATATAAATTGTTATTCCAATAAAATTTTGAACAAACATCAATTACCTTATTCAACAAAAACCAAAAAGATGATTCGAAACTTTGTTTAGGTGCTCTAGAAAACAATCATGTATTGATATCGATCCTCCATTTAAGCCTATGGAACAAAGGGAAGAAATAAAGAAAGAAAATAATACAATTGCAATCAGTAATAGAAATTCTTTGAAATCCCGATTTCTGAGCTCATATATGTTTGTCCATCCGATGAATTGTGTTAAATGTGTTCGAATAAAAGCGTATTTATATGATTTGGCTCGAAATGACATTATACTATGTGTCTTTTCATTTTTTTTCTGACCGATCGAATTCACTCAACATGCTTTCAGTCGAAAGAAGGTTTTTTCGGCCAAAAACCTTGGAAACTATTCATTTGATGGTTTCCGTTAGAATTTACTCTTTTGTCTGAAATAATATTGTTTCGGCCGAAAGATTATTTCGGCTGAAAACATGAAATTGGGACTGTAAACAGAAACCATAAAATTTCCCCAAGCTTACCTGAACTTTGGAGGTTGCAGACTCCTCCAAATACTTAGAATTGTGTTTCAAAAATGACACTAGCATTTGCAAAATTGAATATGGTTTCAATTCCTATAATTTGTTTTTATTTTCATTATTTTTATCTAATTTTATTCAATTTAAAAAAAAAATCACTGCATAATATTTTCAACAGACATTATGATTTAGTGAAATGAAATATCTATATCTCTAAAAATATACAGTGAAAAATTTAGAAGAAATTATATTCATAATCCTTAAACTATTATTTTCAAAAGGGTATATTTAGATTTTTCTTTTAAGTAAAAATTAAGATAGATACAAGGTGTAGAAAAACATGTGTTTAAAATATGCAACATTTTCAGCTTGGTCAACTTAAAAAATTTCTAGAAATTATAATATTCATCTGTTAGATTCAAAATTATAGTCATAATAAAATAGAGTCTCTATAGATTGTTGCGGTATATTTCGTTTCTTAAAAACATAAGTTTAATAATAGATACATTGTTGTGGGAAAAAATAACTCATTATCATTCCTTTCATGTTTAAGGAACATATTGTTAAACAATAAAAAAAATACTTTTGTATCCCGGGAGTTGAAGAACTTGTGAAAATAAAGTTTTTTTTCTCATAAAACAAGCAAAAGTGTTACGCATCTTCATGATTTCACCCCATAACTTTATTATCATCGCTATTGAATTAAAACATGTACCTCTTTGTATCTAAGACAAATGTTATCAATATAGTTATCGTATCTATGTTAATTTGTGTTGTTAAAATATTTTAGTGCATATTAAACTATGAATAATAGACTAGCATATAGTCTTCTCATAATATTTGTAGTCTGCGTTGCTTACTGTATCCATTTACGAATTATAGCATACATAATGTAACATTGATACTATGTCTATCATTGTATATCTATATAAGTTGTTTACCAAAACACCAAACTTATATATAACTATTAGCACATTCAATTTTTAACCAATATGCAAATTTTTAACACTTACCCCTATATAAACCCATCTATGGAGTTCTTAACATATACCATGGGTATGCATACACAATTTATTGACTTAGTATATGATATAATCCTTACTCATTATATATATGATACCCCCCCCCACACACATATATATATCATAGATTATATGAACTATTACACGTTAGCGTTATTCCTACAATCGTATTCTTGTAACATGACATTCGATCACATTATAACTCATATATTAACACAATAATATAGTTTATATGCGCACATGTGTTATTGTTACAAAGGGACTGTTATAGGGTGCTTATTACAATGCAGACAATGACGTATCATACACCATAACACATCTAGTTTTGAAATGGTGTCACGTCTAAACCTATACATAACAAAGTTAACCCTACCTGACTTATGTCATATCCCAAAATTGAATACATTTGGAATCCATATTAATGGCGAGGTCATATAGGTCTGCAATGCATTTACCACTGGCTATTACATTTAAGACAATATTGTATTGTACTGTATGTTTAGGCATTCATGCCCAATGCGGGCTCTCCATATTCAATTCTTCAGATGACTACAATACTGTGAATTCCTATCACACATTACTCCTTGTGGACAATGCATTCGAGGTTACTCCATTCATTGTTTCCCTTTGGCTTCACAAAAAACCTCCTTATGTTCTGTGTGTGATTCGACCTCTGCGCATACCTTATGTCTCCACCCTTGTATATGGTCGGCAAATTGGAGACAGACCCGACTATGGTAACCATGTGGAGGGTGAACACCAGTCGGGTTCTTCTCTGCATAAGGTAAGAAATAATATTTCTCCTTTCAATCTTTTGTACTCATTCTTAAAACTTAATTGGGAACCATTGAGGTTAGAAATAGAATGGTGTCTTGCCTTTGTGGGTGTTTTCTCCAAGGGCTGCATTGTGGCCCTAAGTTATCTTTACTGGTTGATTCTTTCATGTTCATTTTGCATTTCTAGATGCTACTGGGTGACATTGTTGAACCATTATTAATTACGCATGTGTATACATTTATTCTCTGTAGAAATGCCTAAATATATGCACTATTTGGAATGTTAACCCTGTAAAATTCATAACTTTGTCCTCACAATTATTTTAGCGTTCTGTGTGCATTTGAATGGATACCCTATGTAAGAAAAATTTATAGTTTAATAGAGTCACACTCTGTATTACCACCCTATGACATTCTAGATTTATCTCTACGCAAATATGTATACATATATACATAGGATAAACCCTCCATGAGATTCATAGGTTCAGTCTGTGTAATTTTATTTATAAATCTATGTAGACTCATGAAAAAAAGTAGCAAAACAATCCTTCTGTGGTTATTTTATAACTCACAATTTTGTCTACAAATTAACAGTAAATATTATGTTTCATGAAATAACTTATGAACTCCATATGACAATAGATCTAGGGCAACGAGTAATCCCATGCTTGTAATTTACATTCGGTGCTGGAAAAGAATATGTATTGGGTGGTTTTCACCTTCTGGTTCATACTTTCCCCTTCTGTATTTTCATAGGCAAGGATCGATATACAAATATACTATAACCTCAACCTTCTATCCCTCAATTTCTCTTTTATTTTTATATGGAATATTTACATGTATAAACCCTAACCCTGAATATTTGTTCATAAAATTGTCCTCTGTGTTCTAGATAACTAAACATGAATTACTTTAGTTTACACAGAGTAGTATCATATAATATTTCTCGTACTCTATCTTAATCCCTTTGAATTGTAATTGTCTTGCCTTGATTTTACTATGTGCATACTCACAATGTTATTCTTTGTGTATGCAAAAGGTTACTTACCCATATGTGAATTTCATAACTGAGCCTGTGAGATTTTCATCTTAAATCCTTTATGTTCCATGTATTTACACAACATTGTAAAAAAAACCGTAAACCTACGCTCTGTGTATATACAAAGAATTGTCTTACCCTTTGAGGTATCCACGATTGTGCCCTATTTGAGTTATTCTAACTCTGTGTAATTTATGGTTTAAGTTCTGGGTAAGAAAAGGCATTGCTTTATGCTTTGTGGGGTTGTGCATTTGTTCTTTGTTTATTTATTTAACATTGTGTAACTTATAGCTTGTATAATTTCTTTATCATTGTGTGATTCATAAATTGCATATTTTATTTATTCTTGTATGATTTATAACTTGTATATTTAAATTCTTGTTGTTATAAATCGTAGCTTGAATTATGTTCTTATAAAATCATTATACTCAGATTTTTATCAATTAATGATGGGGAGTTGATTTGTTTTGCGAGGGTACCCATCAACTAATTTATGGATCCACTTATCCCCTTTTATAACACCATGTTTCCCCCAACTTATAAATATAACTATAAATAGCCAAGAGACTATGGAAAACTTTAAATGTGTGAATATTGATTTGATGGACCTTTGTGTGAAAGGTAAATGAATTTGAACCTAATTAATTACTAAGAAAATGGACAAGTGTTGAATGACTACTGGAGGGGGGGGTGTAATTGGAAAGACCATGGATTCTACATGAAGAGAGGGTGAAGGGGACTAGGAATGGTTGTGTTAACCTTCACCAAACCAGTCCTTACTGGATTTAATTGCTCAGGACCAGAACTGTCCTTTGACCCATAAATTAATCATAGTCAGGTTGGTGGCTGGGAAGACCTCCTCAAGAGTTAATGAGGGGATGGGGAATAGCCCTCATACATATGGCTTCTAGACTTGAACGCGGAATAGGAATTCGAGCCACACACGACCTTGCTGGAAGAGGCGAGAAAGGAAGGTGTGGTGGGAAGAGGAAAAACATGCCTGTGAAGAGTGCATAGATGGACGTGAATCTCTAGGATTGAGGGAAGATTCAAAAAATAAGCGTTCTGGATACTAGAAATGGCAGAGAATATTTTGATACAAGATGATAAACGAGGCTAGTCCTCCTTTCTTGGTATCATGTAAACCATTTCCAAGATCATGTGGGAGGAGGAGAGTAACCTTTGTCCCTACTGTGGCTGAGTGAGAAGAAAATGAGGTGTTGCAGAGCATCGTGGTCCAGATCAGGGATGGCTAGTGGTAAATCCATTTGGAGTGACTGAGCCTATGTTYGTGTGGAAAYRGRCACCCCTTCCAGTATTYWCTTCACAWTATCTAGTTCTGATAAGTCTTTTCCCTACTTTAAWTATTGAATTAGAACRATGAATGATTAACTRGTTATACAAATATATTTATATGCATTSGTAAAAAAATTATGTGTGAAATGGCTATGATATGTGTATGCTTCCATCTCCTTATGAATTCACRGTTTCCATTGATAGACYGTAACGATCCTCYTCATTACGAYGACAAAYMTCTTATAACAAGTGCAATTTTTTATTTTTTTTTGGWGTGTGCGTGTGTACAAGGGTAACGAGACATTATACTCTGYGTTKCCACATGAYGAYGAATCATGAYGCATACAACTGYGATATCAACATAAGGATSTAAGAYGCAMATCAACAAGGTTATCTACATTAAGGCAGTTGYGAYAGTGCATCATTAATAAMTCAATTAATTTACTCACCACTAGTACARTATTGCCTTGGGAGGGTACTTTTAATCAAATTACAAGACAATGACAATTGATAAAGCATGTAAGGTATTTAATAMAGTMTATTCCAACCTCCATTACRAGCWYGACTTCRCATGTCTAAAGTGMATAATGACATCAAGATATARTCTAATTTAGTCTTAAAACAAGTTCTTTTGCGCAAWTTTAAATTATAAATGTCCTCRGAGTTCCATCTAAGACAATTTKCCTTAATTTATTATTATTGTTATTAGTATTCTATTTTATAATCATGATC
The DNA here is from genome assembly GCA_000966675.3 of Picea glauca. Classification (NCBI taxonomy): domain Eukaryota; kingdom Viridiplantae; phylum Streptophyta; class Pinopsida; order Pinales; family Pinaceae; genus Picea; species Picea glauca. Next base: position 101,231 of record JZKD02S1333337.1, on the reverse strand, counting down.
TAAAAMTCAAGTAGTTATATATATATAAMAACACACCAAGAAATARATTATTCACCTCTTGACAATCCTTACTCTAAATTCCTCATCCCACAATAATATATAAAATACACTGTAATTTATAATCATAGCATTATTTCAAGTATATCATGGTAATAGTTTAAGAAATACTGAGAGGTCAAGGAACCTATAGTCTTGGTGCAAGTTAAAAACATTTAAGTAAATAAACTATTTTATATCAAGATGAAACTACTGACCCATCAATAAAACCATATAGGGAATACATAATGCCAAAATAAAAATAATTGATTACATATATAGTTTATTATGATAACCAGGTCACAATATTATGAAGTTCTTATCATTCACCAAAATTTAAATTTAAAATTTGTATTCTGACTATTCCTTAGAAAGGAATAAATATAAATCTAAATAAACTATTTTAGAGACTAAATTAAGCGAAGAAAAGGGGTATTTAGTTAAAAATACTAAATCCAAACTACTGCAATTCCCAACTGTCACTCCAACTCCCAATTAAAAAACTATGTCGTTTCATCTACCACAAGGGTTACTGTCGGTGTTACATTTAGGGATTCCCTGCTCTATTATTCTATTCAAGTATGTTTAGAAGTTTACAACTGCATACTGGTTTCTTTAAGGGAGAATTACCAGTTTGCCACATCCATGCAAATGTCTGACAAGCAACATCACTGTCAAAAAGAATGCCCCGAACTGTGGATAAAATAAGCTGCCATTAAGACTTATCCCTAAATACTCACCAGAACAATTTAAAGGCACAACGATCTCATTGATCCAAGGCATGGGAGAAAGAATGGTAAGAAGGAAATAATCTGGGGATTTCCATCATACCAAGAACAATTAGAAGACCAAAAGGAAACAAAAATAATTATAACTCTGCAAGGGATCGCTGCATACCTACAGTCAATCTCCAGGGAGATTAACAAGGACCGAATCCCCATCCTATAAATAGACATCAATTTGCGAGGAGAAAAGGGAATCCAAGGAGATGCATCCCAGTTTAGCTAGGCATGGAGAGTGGAGAAAAAAAAGTCGCTGGGAAACCAAGTACACGATGCCAGGACTACTTCAGAGTGCACGCCTGGGCATCATGAGTTTTACGCAGGAAGAAATCCCAACAATGCCATGATTCCTGGCATGCTCTCATGTACGGGTATCACCGGAAGCAGCTAAAATATAATGATGGGCTCACTGAAAGCTAGTGCACCTATTTTAACATATATTTGTTGAGAGAGAAAAGAACATAGATTTTCTCAATGGGCACAGAGGGTTACTCTCCAGGAGGAAGCTCTAATCAGGGCGCAACAGTTTGAGAGTAAAGAAAACAAGGATAAGGGCTGGAAGTTTAATTAACATTAAATGGCTACCTGGATGACCGCATTTGGATGATAACAATCAACTCTGAACGTAAAATCATTCTGCCATTGAATCAAAATATGGAACCATTGGCCTGTAAAAATTTGTTGACCTTAAGTTCAACATTAAAGAAAGGCAGTCCACATGCTGTTAAAAATTTATTGACCTGTGATGATTTATAGATAGTCTAATCTCACTGACCACTTATAAATTCATTGATAGTGTGATTCGTTGACAGTATATAATGATGAATTGTAAAATTTCATTGCCCAAATGTGAAGGGACGCAGTCAAAAATGTAGAGTGAAGAATTACATCTATCATAAACTATAATCGCATAAGTAATCCCCTTCTTATCACTACCTAAAGACAATAGCAGAAGCAATAATTTAGGTCTGTTACATAATTACAAACGCACAGGTATGATATTTTTTCATCCACCACTTAGTGACAATCGCAGAAGTGATAAGAGCAAGACAATCCAACCATAAATAAAATCCAACACAGATCGAAGTTAAAATACTTTTACTTCTCCGGATACCCATGTAAATAAAATGCTGACAACAGTAAAGGAATGTCAGGTCCATACTGAAGGACTTAAGTCAATAAATTAGTTTACCTACCCAATACACATGCAGAACTAATCATAAATCCTAATGCATTCTACTCTACAAAATAAAGAGCGTACCGTTGCCTTATCGTCCGCCTCGAAAGATGTCTGTGTGCTTCATGCTGCTCCCGCTCGTCAACCTTCGAGATTACACCAGTACCTCCCAGCCAACGCTAGGGGTACTCTACTTCCCCCTTAGCCTCCCGAGTCGTAAAGGGGCCACACACTATCCATATGGTATGTCTAGCTCCCAGCTCACCTCGCAAGGCCGAGCTACCACTCTTATCCGAGTTGGAAATCCCAACTCCCCATAAGTAATCAGTCAAGTCACAATTCCGACAGTGTAACATTATGCTAATAGTCGATTCCCTTCTTCATTATCCTCTCTCTCTTTTATATACTTTTAGAACTCCCAAACTTTCCCTAAATCTCATTTGATTTAAGTTTTAATAAAAAATTTCTAATAATTCTCCGTACAGGTGTCATCCATCCCTCACTTTCCTCCAATAATTAGTTTATTTAAATTAATAATTGTCTCATTTCCCTCACCCACCTAGAGTTTCTCCTATTTTTACTCCTAGGTGTTCCTAGATTCCCCTACAGGTTTAAATACTTTCCCTAAAATGAAGTTGCTAATTTAGTTCAATTTAGAAGGTTCTTAATTGCAGATTCCTTACTATGTTGACCTTGCTTTTTACCTTGAGTTCCCCTCTTTCCCTTATTATGTTTCCTCCATTCCTTAGTTTCTTAATTTTTATTATTCCCTTCTTTCCCCTTTTTATTAGAGCCAAAATGGCAGTTGCGCTATTTACTTTGTTCCTTATTATTATTAATTTAATATCTTTTTACACTTTCACAAGTTAAATAATTAAATTCTTCTTTACAATTTTAAATCCACTGATTTTAATTAAATTCTTACTCTATTCATTTTACCCCAAAAAATTTATGAAGACTAAAACTATTACTTAAGTGGTCTTTTTTTTTTAGTTTCATTTTTTTTTTTTTTTATAGGGTATTTTTCTTAAGGTTAGACAAAATTTTACCTGTAGAGAAATTTTAGACTTAGGACTTAGATTCTGAGTTGGGCGACATTTAATTAGGGAAGTTGTTTAAGAATTTATTAATGTGTTAAATGTCTTAGGGCCATCTAGGTTTGTTCCTTCATCATCATCAACGCGACGTGCCCTTCAGGTTGCACCACGTGCTCCAAGGGTGCCACTCGTCTCGTTTGTTTCTTTTGCACGACATGCCCTTCATGATTGCACCATGTGCCCCAAGGGTGCCACTCGCATATTGATTGATTGGTAGACATCAATAGCCCTTGGAGTCAACACTCCGCTAGGTGAACTTTTGGGAGACTAAGGGATTCTAAGGAATAAGGCCGCTACCTTATTGTGCACCCCTTAGAATCATCGAGAGTGACTGTCCTAGTCTACCCTCGTGGCATCGTGGGTCCTCTCAAACTAGGTAATCGTTAACCTACAATTCGAGCCATGGCAGGAGTGCTAATAGGTTATGGCAGGGCTTCTGTCCACACCTCTCCCTCAACCTCTATGGTAGTCGTGTGTGGCCCCTTTACTCCATATGTGAGTCTAGTCGACAAGCTATCATCAGATTGCATCATCAAGAATTGTGTCAAAACATGTCCACATCATATCATCTAATCAAATAGAGGCAACTCTACCCTTGCGGTACGGTCGCTTCTACTAGGACCTCCTAGTTCTCGGCCCAAAGAGTTGTCAACTCCCCAACTCCCTCGGGAGTCTTTACCCACAGTCTGCACAACGATCCTTCCTTCCTTAGTTGACGAAGGATCGGCTCTCGCGACTTCGTGAATTCCACAACAGGGAACTGGACTCTCGGATTCCGAGACCCGATGCTTCTGGTCGACGTTGACTTTCTCTCGGTATGTCGGAACCTCGAGCTATTGCGACTCACAACTAGCATCTCTATGCCTCCAAGTTCTCAACCTATGAGACCCGAAGTCCCGATATACCGATGACTCGGGATCTCGCGACCTCGTGCACTCGTTACTTCCGGGATCAGACCCTGAGGCCTCCAACTCCCGAGATCCGATATCCCGAGGTCACCTGTCACATCACCCAATTGCGACGTACACCATGCAAGACATTTTCGGAACGTCGTGCTTCGCGTTCTCATAACCTCGCTCTATGAGAAACATGAATCTTCCATCGCGAACTTTCGATATATCTGACCCATAGTCAGGTCGCGATCTTCGTGATTCTCCTTGACAATTCAAATCGTCGATTCTCTTCCTTTTCCTCTTGAAGAGTTCCCCCCCGTTCACTACCTTTATCCTGTATGAAATCCTCTCGGTTCTGTTTCCAAAATGAAACAAGGGGTTATCCCTCCTGAGCTTTTACTAACTCAGACTTCTTCAGAGATTTTTCGAACACACTCCCTGTGCCCGATCTTCAACCACTCCAGTAGTGATGAAGTTTCTGAGTCCTGTGCACTCACGATTGCAACAGCCTCTCCTTTCCTTCTCAGACTTGCTACTGAGACTTCACGTCCAACCTGCACTCACCTGCACGACTTGAACGATCCCAATTCACCTTGGGCAAAACGAGAACAAAGGTTCAAC
>JZKD02S1333337.1:53691-64793 GCA_000966675.3 Picea glauca | reverse complement strand
TACAAGTATACACAGTTAGTTATGTATATGCATAACCCTACTTAATGATTATTAGGAACCTACAACAGTTCTCTCATTTTTTTATGCATGATTACACACACACACACACACACACACAACTATCTATACATGTACAACCCAATTTTATTAGAAATTAGAACCTACAATGGTTCTACTATTTATTCTAAGTGAGCACATAAAAACATGTATAAACAATCATTGTGTAAACCATCTCATTCCTGACATATAATAATCAACATAATATTTAACAAGAAAACAAGTAAAGGTACATATCTGGTTCTGATGTTGTGACAAAATTGGAACAACCAAGTTCCATCCAACCATAGATCAGAACAACCAAGTTTACTTGCTCTGTTCACCCCCTAGCATGACCATGAGTCCATGGGTGAATTGAAATGATCCTCCTTTGCTACAGTTATTTTCCACATATCATAAATTCCCTTGCCTCATTCCAATAGTGTTAATAATGACAAGTAGTTTCCTTTATCCAACATACTAAGAAGCATCGTGCCTCGTCCATATGTTGTATTTATATGCATCTTGTGCCTAGGTCTTTCCTTCCCTCGTTGGGATTTTTTGTAGCTTTACAAATCCTTGATTTTTAGGGCTTATAGTGGTCAAATCCCTCATTTCCCCCTTGTAAAAATCATCCCTGAGGCAACTCAAATCCATTCCCCACTCATGGAGGCATGGTCAGTTGTTTTTAACCTGGTTATTGCATTTGTCTTCCAGCATTTAATTTATAAAAAAGTTTTTGTTTTACATTTGTCACAATCAAAGAAGTTAGTTGGGCAAATCAAATATTTTTCCAACTATCATAAATAATTTATTACAATAATCAAATTCCAAATTTGGATTTTCCATAAATGGAAAATAATTTCCAAATCCAAATTTGCCAAAAATGGAAATTTATTCCCATGTACACTTAGACTTTAATAATTAATTATTTTTGGGTATATTACATCCTCTCCCCCTTAAGTAGACCACTTTCCTCAGTGTTCATTCCTCTCTCAGAATAGGGTTGGAAAATATTTATGCAAATCCTCCTCCAATTCCCAAGTGGCTTCCCGAGGACTAAAATGCTTACATTGCAATTTTGCCTAGGTGATGGCTCTGTTTCGTAGTATTGCTTCTTTCCTGTCCATAATGCGCAGAGGTTCCGCTTGGAACTCGCCTTCTGGTTCCACCTACACCATGTTCCAATCAATGATGTGAGTAGGATCATGAATATACTTTTTCAAAAAAGAAGCATGGAGTACAAGTTGATATGCCACTAGACCAATTCGAGCTAAGATCTTGAAGGGGCCACAAAACCTGGGTGCCAAATTTGAACAATTTCCTAGATTTAGGAAGCTTCTCCTTGCTTTGAATTTTAAGTATACATGGTCCCCAACTTGAAATTCTTGGTGTCTCCTTTGTAAATCTGCGTAGATTTTCTGTCTTTCTTGTGCCTCTTTTAAATTCGGTTGTACCTTTCTTACCATTTTCTCCATTTCCTGGAGCATTTATGGTCCCATCATAAGTTTGTCAACAGGATTATCCCAGCTAATCGGAGTTGTATATTTTCTTTCATACAATGCTTCGAAGGGACTCATCTTAGCTAATGTCTGATAACCATTATTGTACGCAAATTCCACTAACTGTAGGTATTACTCCCACTTAGCTAGTTTCGTTCTTACATACATTAGTAACATGTCTTCCACAATCTAACTCATTTGTTCAGTTTTCCCATTCTTTTGTGGATGGTAGCTTGTACTGAAATTCAGGTTAGTATCAGACCCTGCAAACAATTCCTTCCAAAACGTTGACATAAATTTGACATCTCTATCCGAAATCACCATTTTAGGAATTCCATGCAATCTTGATATTTCCTTCATCAATATTTCAACGATATTAATTTCTTTATAAGTAGATTTCACAGGTATAAAATGTGCATACTTGCTAAGTTTATCAGTCACTACCATAATCGATTCATTTTGCTTTTGAGTTCTAGGCAAACCTGTGATGAAGTCCAGCAAGATAATCTCCCACTTCCATTCTGGTATAGGTAGAGGCTGTAGCAGGCCGGATGTATAATGATGTTAAGCCTTTACCTATTGACAATATAGGCATTTAGATAAGTATTCAACTATTTCACTTTTCATCTTAGGCCAATAAAATAATTTTCTTAAAGTTGTTACCATTTTCTGGTATCCTGGATGACCATAATATGGATTTTTGTTCAATTCATCTAGAATTGTTGACTTTAAATCAGCAGAATCAGGTATGTGCAACCTGTTTTTGAACCTTAGTAGTCCATTTGTATCCAAACTCAGATCTGTTTCGTCTAATTTTTCTGCATTTCATTGTAAATATGCTACTGTTTTGATGTATTTTTCATCATTACAGCTTGCAGATTTTATTCTTTGTTTGATGTCATTTTTTTCTTTGCTAATAATTATCTCAAACAGTTTGTTAGTCCTTCGACATAGGGAATCTACAACTTTGTTTTCTTTGCCTCTCATGTGTCTTACTTCGAAATAAAATTTACTCAAGAAGGCCAACCACATCTCTTTCTGTGCATTGAGATTTGCTTGACTGAATAAGAATTTCACTCCACTATTGTCAGTTAGCAACATAAATGTTTTCCCCATTAAATAATGTCACCACATTTTTAGCGCATGAATTATAGCTGCTAATTCAAAATCATGTGTGATGTAGTTTTGTTCATGTTCTTTCAGTTTACATGATTTCTAACAGATGGCATGCCCCTCTTGAGTTAGGACACCTCCCAAGCCTTCTTTGCTTGCATCCACGCAAACTGTAAAGTCTTTGTCAAGGTATGCTACCCTTAAAATAGGTTTTGTAGTTTACATTTATTTTAGCTTATTAAATTTGTCCTGACATTTTTGCAACCAAGTAAACCTTATTCCCTTTTTCTGTAGAGATGTAATTGGATATGTGATCCTAGAGAATCCTTCGATAAATCTGCGATAGTAACCGGTAATTCCCATAAATGATCTAATGTCAGCTAGATCCTTAGGGATAGGCCATTCCATAATGGCTCTTATGTTCTTTGGGTCAAATGTGATGTAGAAGCATCTCTCCATGGCAACCAACCAACCACGTCAGTGTGTGCATTCAAAGATGAAGAGAGCCGCAACCCTCATCTTCCATTTTGAATTTGAATGTAATTTAATGTTTAGGCTGTTGAGCCGCGAGGTCATTCTTTTGCATAGGCATTAGAGTAGGTAGGTATTTAAATGTTTGTAAGGTTGAGATCTAGATCCGATTTGTGGACTAGACAACCCATTCAATGCTATTGAATAGGGTAGGTAGATTGGAGGGAAGAGCTTGAAGAGCCCCTCTTGTAAAAAGATCAATTTTGATCTCATTTAGTAGTTAGTTAGAGGTGCACAAGAGGGAGTGAAAAGTGCAAGAGAAAGAGCCGAGACTCTGTTATAGTTCGAGCTCGAGAACACCTTGTAAAAACAAACAGAAGCAGTTTTTCCTGCATGTATTCAGTGTTGAATGAATGTCTATGAGTGTTCTATTTATGCTGTGAATGTATGTTGTGATTGTACATTTGCAGGTTGTTGATTTTAGGCTTGAGAGGTCTTTGAGGCTTCATACCAGGAGGGTGTGACAGAACACTGCGTGTTCTGATAGCCAGTGCACTGAAGCACTTCTGAACTCTGTGGATTCAGACATAGGCATGTCAGGTGGGCACAGAAGCTGAAATCATCAATTCATAGGAAGACCTTTGAGGTTGTTGAATACCTCAGGAGGCAAGGATGTGTAGGAGGAACACAGTTGCAGAAATAATCTCTGAGGAGTTCTATACAGCTCTGCCAGGTGGGAATTGAGCCAATGCAAGAAGTGCATAGAGGAAGAACTCTATTGCGAGTTCAACTAAAGTCAGAATCACTAAGGATTCTGAGAGCTCTGCCAGGAGGGCATTGAACAGGTGCATAGGGTGCATAGGAGAGAACAGAACTACTAGATGTTCTGTAAGAAGATACTCTACCAGGTGGGCATTGAGTATATGTGCAGATAGGCACAGAGAGGAAAATAACTCTTTGAGTTCTGAGATTTAAGGAAGAACCCACCGAAGGATCTTTGCAGGGTTATTGAACACCCTGAAGGACTTAGCAATCAAGTTGCTTGAGCTGAAGAGTGCCAGGAGGGAATTGTATTCTCCATCTGAAGGAGAAGGGAAAACAGGATAAAATCCCTTAGGGGTCTAAGTATTTGAGAAGATCAAATGAATAGCATTGTGCATGAAAAGACTCTGCAGAAGCACAGAAGTCGTAGAATCCCTCAAGGATTCGAGAGTAAATGTCAGGAGAAATAGTGTTTTTTCAGTGCATGGAGCCACAGCTGCAAGGCGTGCAGAGGCCAGAGAACTCTTTGAAAGAGTTCAAAGTTCCCAAAGCTCAGGAGGGACAGTGTTTTTATACGCGTAGGCGAGGACTCAAGTCATAGAGCTCGCAGAGGAAAAGGAGTGAAGGTTGAGGCCCTCGAGAATTTGAAATTCTTCCAAGTGTTGGAAGAAAAATGCCAAAGCTCAGGAGGAGCAACAACTACCGTCAGATCAACTGAGAGAATATAGACTGTGGATTCATGTCCAGGTATCATAGGAAAGGTAAATGGAAAGACAAGTCTGAGTCGTCATATCTTGGTCTAAACAACCGACAACCGTTGGATTTTTCGAGAGGAGCTCGAGGTTTAAATCCTCGTAAACAGAGCGAAAGTCCTGAAGGAGTTCATATCGAGATATTCGTGTTTAGGAGTTCAGGGATCTAGAGGACGAGAGTCTGGGTACTCGACCTCAAAACTCGCAACAAGGAAAAATAGATCTGAGCCATCCATCTACGGGAGGACGCGTGTATCAGAATCATCCATTTCGGAGATTCGGGCACCGAGACTCACAAAAGTGAGCATCTTGACTTCGCGAGTAGTGAAGTCCCGAGAAAATCTGAGTCGTCTGATAGGAAGGACACGTGTGATAGGATCCTCTCTATCGGGGATTCAGACATAAGGGGTCAGAAAGGGAAGTCCTTCAACTTTGTGAGTGGCGAAGTCACGAGAGAATCAGGACCATCCATCTGAGGAGGACAGGTGGCAGAGAACAAGGGATCTTGCGAACTCAAAGGTTCGCAAGGTGAGAGCCTAGGATTTGGGTGCTCCAAGTCACAAGTGCCGAAGTCGCGAGAGAATCAGGGTCATCCATTTGAGTAGGACAGGTGGCAGCAATCGCAGAGTCAACGAAGCACCGAAGAGATCCAGGATTCGGGTCTCGCGAACTTGGAGGTTCGCAAGGTGAGATCCCAAAAGTTGGGTGCTCCAAGTCGTGAAGTTGCGAAATCGCGAGGAGAAAATACAACCATTGGATTCAGGTCACGGGAGGACCGTTGGATCAGAACCTCATCGCGTGTATTGCGCATTTGGGGGTTCGGAGGTTGAGAGGAGTCATTTTTGACCTCACAAGTCACGAAGTGTCGAAAGCCGAGCACGAGAGAACATGTGGCAGAACCATAAGGTGGGGTCCATGTGATAGATAGACAGACATGTGTCACCTAGAGAAGGGGGTCAACACTCCATTGAATTCTCACGTCTTGGGGATTCGCGAGATAAGAGCACGGATTCTCAACCCTTCAACTCATGAAGTTGTGAGTAGTGAGAACTCGAGAAGAAAAGTCAATATCGCTTATTGGGGGTTCGTGAAGGGAAGGTGCCAAGGTTGGATGTTGAAAATCGCAAAGTGGCAAGTAGTGAGAGGAGCTAGCACTTAGCCTAGCCAGCGGTTGCATGCGGAAGGCGCTGACAGAGGAAGAGCCATACCCATATTGGCATTTTGGGTATTGTGAGATAGGAGAAGGAGGAGTTGAATGCTTCGACTCGTGAACTCATGAGATCGTGAGATTGTGACAAGAGACTTTGGGTTAGTCCCATGGTCATAGCGTTGTAGTTTCTTGGAGAAGGTGGAGCTCACGCCTAGTGTTGTTCGCACAGGGGAGCTTCCCGAAGGACCTGTGGATCGATTTGAAGGAGATTCCAGTAGGGAATCGAAAGAGCCACTTCATCTCAAAGAAGATAAAGAACGATCCTGTGAGCGGATATTGGCCCGGGGCCAATAGGTCGGTGTCAGTGTGGTATCAAAGCAAGAACTCTGTTTGTATATTTCAAGCAGAGGGAGAAGGTAGAAGGAGACAGAGTACTGAGGACTCTGTAGAGGATTGTTTATAGGTAGGCAATAGTCCATAGAAAGTTAGAAGGACTATGGAAGAGGCTGGAAACACTCAAGGTTTTAGAGTGACAACAGTAGATTTTCCAGCAGGGAAAATAGACAGGGAGATGGCTAAAAGATAGTGTAAGCTATTAAAATGGTGGTTGAGGCGTGCTTAAAACCTCAATAGACCATAGAAAAGGGTTCATATATGTAAACCAGAGACTGGGAAAAGTCTCATTAGTAAGGATGAATTGGGATCAACTGAAGATCTCAAGCACTGCCAGGAGGGAAGAGAAGAAATTCCTAATTTCCAGGTGGGGAAAGGGTTGAGATCACTGTGGGATCTCACAGACTTTCATGAGGATAGCCAAGGAATTTCACAGTGCCAGGTGGGCAATGGATCGAGATTGCTATGGGATCTCATAAACTGCCAGGAGGGCAGCCGGAAAATCCCATATTGCTAGGTGGGCAAGGATGAGAAGATGAGACTATCTGAGGGTCTCATAAACTCAGAGGTGAGTTCGGATCAGTAGATGCAGCTGACAGAAGAGGAAGATCAAGTGAATATTCAAATGATTGGGGGAATTCAAATATTCCTACCATTTTCCCAAGGGGAGGTAGAAATCTGTGTTGCAGATGAATCAACAGCAGAAGCAGGATAGCTAGATGAGACTGTCAAAGAAGAACTGGAGCAGATATCTGAGGCTGCTCAAGAAGAAAAAGGGAATGAGCATTCTAAATAATGGCTCGATACTTGCAACCAGGAAGATGAAAAGAAGGAAGTTGAAGCATTGAAGATGGCAATAGAAGAAGCTGAAGAGCAGGCAGGTAGATTGATCACTCCATGGGAGATGGAGCTGGAGATGCTAGAGGATTAGATGATCAATCCAAAGCCATCAAGAAAACTTGCAGAAGTTGAGTATTCAAAGAAGGTGACTGAACAACAGGTCAGTCAAGAGAATACTGTAGAGATGAACTCTGTAGGAGGGTGGCAAGTTAAGGCCACAAAAGAAGATGATGAAGATGAAGGAATCATGGGAGATCACAGTGATCTACCCATTTGCAGAAAAGAAATGCAGTTGAGGAGATTACATGAGTAGAGACAGCCACTGGAGCAGCTAAACGAAGTGATCGAGGAGATCATAGAGATGATGATCAAGTTAGAAGAGACTTCCAGTGAGGAGAAGATGAGTAGAGAAGCAGAAGAAGAAGAAGTAGCTCAACAGCAACAACAACAACAACAGGGAGATGGAGCAAATGAACAGCTCCAGAAATTTGTTTGGGATCCAGGAGGATTTCCAAAGTTGAGAGAGGAAGATCATGAGTAGGAGCTCATGTATTTTGCATCTAAGGAGTATGATCTAGGAGTATCTCTCCATGTCAGCCAACCAGCCAGCCAACCACGTCAGTGCATGCATTCAAAGCTGAAGAGAGCTGCAACCCTCATCTTCCATTTTGAATTTGAATGTAATTCAATGTTTAGGATGTTGAGTTGTGAGGTCGTGCTTTTGCACAGGCATTAGTGTAGGTAGGCATTTAAATGTTTGTAAGGCTGATATCCAGATCCGATTTGCGGACTAGATAGCCCATTCAATGCTATTGAATAGGGTAGGTAGATTGGAGGGAAGAGGTCGAAGAGCCCCTCTTGTAAAAAGATCAATTTCGATCTCATTTAGTACTTAGTTAGAGGTGCATAAGAGGGAGTGAAAAGTGAAAGAGAAAGAGATGAGACTCTATTATAGTCCAAGCTCGAGAACACCTTGTAAAAACAATCATTTTCCATTAATACAAACAGAAGCAGTTTTTCCTTCATGTATTCAGTGTTGAATGAATGTTTGTGAGTGTTCTATTTATGCTGTGAATGTATGTTGTGATTGTACATTTTCAGGTTGTTGATTTCAGGCTTGAGAGGTCTTTGAGGCTTCATACCAGGAGGGTGTGACAGAACATTGTGGGTTCTGATAGCCAGTGCACTGAAGCACTTCTGAACTCTGCGGATTCAGACAAAGGTTTGCCAGGTGGGCATAGAAGCTGAAATCATCAATTTAGAGGAAGACCTTTGAGGTTGTTGAATACCTCAGGAGGCAAGTCTGTGTAGGAGGAACACATTTGCAGATAGAATCTCCGAGGATTTATGTACAGCTCTGCCAAGTAGGCATTGAGCTAGTGTAAGAAGTGCACAGAGGAAGAACTCTGCTACGAGTTCAACTAAATTCAGAATCATTAAGGATTCTGAGAGCTCTTCCAGGAGGGCATTGAGCAGGTGCATAGGGTGCACAGGAGAGAACAAAACTACTCGATGTTTCATAAGAAGATACTCTTCCAGGTGGGCATTGAGTAGATGTGTAGATAGGAACGGAGAGGAAAATAACTCTTTGAGTTTTGTGATTTAAGGAAGAATCCACCGAAGGATCTTCGCAGGGTTACTGAACACCCTGAAGGACTCAACAATCAGGTTGCATGAGCTGAAGAGTGCCAGGAGGGAATTGTATTCTCCATCTGAAGGAGAAGGGAAAAAATGATAAAATCCCTTAGGGGTCTGAGTATTTGAGAAGCTCGGACGGATAGCACCATGCATGAAAAGACTTTGCAGAATCACATAAGTCATAGAATCCCTCAAGGATTCGAGAGTAAAGCTCAAGAGGAATAGTGTTTTTTCAGTGCACGGAGCCACAGCTGCAAGGAGTGCAGAGGCTAGAGAACAAACTAAAAGAGTTCAAAGTTCCCGAAGCTTAGGAGGGATAACATTTTTTTATGTGAGAGAGAGGACTCAAGTCACAAAGATCGTAGAGGAAAAGGAGCGAAGGTCGAGGCCCTCGAGAATTTGAAATTCTTCCAAGTGTTGGAAGAAAAGAGCCAAATCTCAGGAGGAGAAACATCTACCATCGGATCAGTCGAGAGAATCTGGATCATGGATTCCTTTCCAGGAAGTGTAGGAAAGGTGCAAATGGAAAGATAGGTCTGAGCCATCAGATCTTGGTCTAAATAGCTAACATCTATTGGATCTGTCGAAAGGAGCTCGAGGTTTAAATCCTCGTAAGCAGAGTGAAAGTCCCGAAGGAGTTTGTATCAGGATATTGGCATTCGGGAGTTCGGGGATCCAGAGGAAGAGAGTCCGGGTACTTGACCTCAAAAATCGCAACAAGGTGAAATAGATCTGAGCCATCCATCTGCGGGAGGATGCTTGTTGCGGAATCATCCATTTCAGAGATTCGGGCACCGACACTCACAAAAGTGAGCATATTGACTTCGCGAGTAGCAAAGTTTCGAGAAAATCTGATTCGTCCGATTAGAAGGACAAATGTCACAGAATCCTCTCTATCAGGGATTTAGACATCGGAGGTCAGAAAGGGAAGTCCTTCGACTTTGTGAGTGGTGAAGTCACGAGAGAATCAGGACCATCCATCTCAGGAGGATTGGTGGCAAAGATCAAGGGATCTCGTGAACTCGAAGGCTCGCAAGGTGAGAGCCCAGGATTTGGGTGCTCCAAGTCGTGAGCAGTGAAGTCGCGAGAGAATTAGAGCCATCTATTTGAGGAGGATAGGTGACAACAATCGCGGAGTCGGTGAAGCGCCAAAGAGCTCCAGGATTCGGGTCTCGTGAAATCGGAGGTTCGCAAGGTGAGAGCCCAAAAGTTGGGTGCTCCAAGTTGTGAAGTTGAAAAATCACGACGAGCAAAGACAACCATTGGATCCAGGTCGTGGGAGGACGATTGGATCAGAACCTCATCGTGCGTATCACGCATTCAGGGGTTCAAAGTTTGAGAGGAGTTGTTTTCGACTTCACAAGTCGTGAAGTGTCGAGAGCCGAGCACGAGAGAACACATGGCAGAACCATAAGGTGGGGCCCATGTGATATATAGAGAGACACGCGTCACCTAGAGAAGGGGGTCAATAGTCCATTGACTTCTCGTGTCTCAGGGATTCACAAGATAAGAGCACGGAGACTCAACCCTTCAACTCGAAAAGTTGCGAGTAGCGAGAACACGAGAATAAAAGTCAATATTGCTTCTCGGGGGTTTGTGAAGGGAAGGTGCTAAGGTTGGACACTGAAACTCGTGAAGCAGTGAGTAGCGAGAGGAGTTAGTTCTTAGCCTAGCCGATGGTCGCGCATGGAAGGCGCTGACAGAGGAAGAGCCATACCCGTATCGGCATTTCGAGTATCACGAGATAGGAGAAGGAGGAGTCGAATTCTTTGACTAGTGAACTCGCGAGATTGCAAGATTTCAACAAGAGACTTTGGGTTAGGCCCATGGTCATAGCACTATGGTCTTTTGGAGAAGGTGGAGCTCACACCTAGTGTTGTTCACACAGGGGAGCTTCCTGAAGGACCCGTGGATCGATTTGAAGGAGATTCCAGTAGGGAATCGAAAGAGCCGCTTCGTCTCAAAGGAGATAAAGAAGGATCCTGTGAGTGGATCTCGGCCTGAGGTTGATAGGTCTGCTTCAAACTGCAGTACCTTCTTCAGATATAATGTGTCCTAGGTACTGTATTATTCTTTCGTAGAAGTCGCATTTGTCAAAATTTACATACAATTGTGTTTCCTTAAGGTATGCAATACTATTTTTATATGTTCTTCATGTTCTTATTCTGTTTTCAAGTAAACTAAAATTTCATCGATAAATACCAATACAAATTTATCCAAAAATTGATTGAATATAATATTCATGAAACACATAAAGGTTGTTGGTGCATTAGTAAGACCAAACAAAATTACGAAAAACTCATAATGTTTTCATATTGTTCTAAATTTTTTTTTATTTATATCTTCATCCTTTATTCTGACTTGGTGATAACCAAACCTTAAATCTAACTTAGAGAAAATCTTTGCTCCTCCCACTTGGTCAAACAAGTCGTTAATTTTGGGTAG
>JZKD02S1333337.1:25360-46629 GCA_000966675.3 Picea glauca | reverse complement strand
ATGAAGGAAATGAGAAAGTAAAAGATGCCAAACTTCAAACATACAAATTGAAATTTGAACAACTAAAGATGAATGAAGATGAAACAGTTAGCAAGTATTTTTTAAGAGTTGAAGAGGTTGTGAATTCCATGAAGGGTCTTGGTGAGAAGTTTGACGAATCACTCTTAGTTCATAATATTTTAAGATCTATGCCTGATAAATTTAATCCAAAAGTCTCTGCAATAGAAGAATTAAGTGATCTTAAAACTCTGTCCATTGATCAACTCCTAGGAACTTTAACTGCATATGAAATGAGAATTAACAAAGATAAATATAGTACTAGAGAAGCATCTTTTAAAGAAGATAAGAATATTGATTCAAAATTAGATGATATTGAGGAAAAATTTGTGAGAAGGTTAAAGAAAGAATCAGGAAAATATCAAGGCAAGTTTCCCTTCAAATGCTTTAATTGTGGTAAGATAGGTCATTTTGCATCTAAGTGTCCCCATCAGAAAAAGGACCAGAACTCTGATGATGAAAAGAAGTACCAATTCAAGAAATATAGTAAGAAGAAAATCTTGGTTGCAAATAATGACAATTCCTCAGAAGAATCCAACAGTGACTCTTCCTGTGAAGATAAGGTAAATGACTTCATGCTTATGGCCAAAGAGGATTATGATAATAAAATAACAGGCAATGATGGTAATGATGAAGAAGCTGTGGTTGATATGGAAGGAGAACTGGTCAATGCACTAGAAGAAATTGATAGACTCATAATTAAGAATAGAAAGCAAAAACAATTCTTGACACAGCTCGAGAAAGACAGTAAAAAACATGATGAAGACTTTGCTTTGCTGAAAGTGGAATTAGAAGAGGAAAAGAAAATAGAAGACATACTGAAACAACAATTGTCAGAGAACAAAGTCAGGTGTGAAGCCTCAGAAGAAGAGATAGTAAAAACCATAAAAGAATTGGAGAAGTTTAAAGGATTGTATCACCAAAATCTTCCAAGTATTAAAGCCTCAAAAGGATTAACCTTCATTCTAAATCAACAAAGAAATTCAAAATTGAAAGCTGGATTGGGATATGAAGAAGGATCAAGTAGTGATCATTGAAGTAATACAGAAACTATAAAGTTTGTCAAATCCTCAAACATTGACAACAGTCTCTCTGTAGAAACAAAGAAGGAAAATCAACCACCAAGAAGGAATGAAAAAAAAAGCACCAGAACCAAATTTGTAGATCAGAAAGATAATCGGCATGAAAGAAATCGACCTTCTCAAAGAAGACAGATTTTTTCAAGGTACAAAGATTTTTTCTATGGTTATTGTTTTTTTCTTCTCTAATTTTGGTCACAAAGCTATAAACTTCTCATTAAGATTTTGATATGAACAATCAATATATTCAATGATTAACTATCTTACACAACAAAGATTGAGACAGCCAAGCAACAAACAATCATAGACTATAAATCATGTTATGACTGGGAGAAGGACACAGGTGAAACACAACAACAATTATAAGCATAACAATCATTATGATCTATTATTCAATGAAAAAGAATGTTACAACTACCATAATTATGGACATAAAGTTGCCAACTGTCACTTAAATAATTACAAGTCAGATTTGATCCCCACTACTGAAAATGTCAAAGTTTGGAAGAAGAAATTAGATGACAAGTGTGGACTAGTGCTATCAGCCCAAAGAAAAAGGAATCCCTGGTATATTGACAGTGGATGCTCCAAACACATGACTGGAGACAAAAGTAAGTTTCTAACTCTAAGTGATAGAAAATCAGGGAATGTAATTTTTGGAAATGATGCACTAGGAAAGATAAAAGGTAAAGGAATTGTAGGTTTGAGTAATGGAAAAAGGAAAGCTCAAGATGTATTGTTCGTAGAAGGTTTTAAACATAATCTTATTAGTGTTAGTCAAGTCTATGACTAAGGGTGTGAAGTTTTTTTTACCTCTAAAGACTGTAGAATAAAATCTGTGGATTCAGGACAGCTATTTGCAAAAGGTATAAGAACAGAAAACAATGTCTATGTATTAAAAGAAGAAAAAGAATAATGTCACTTAAGCAAATATGATGAAATTTGGTTGTGGACTAGGAGACTTGGTCACCTAAATTTTGATCACATAATCAAACTCAGAAACAATGGGGCAATAAAAGATATTCCAAAGATATCAAAGCCATATGACTTTGTTTGTAAACCCTGTCAGATAGGAAAGATTACTCACACTCAGTTCACATCTAAAAACTTTCCTTCAACAGAAAAGCCTCTCCAGTTAGTACATATGGATCTATGTGGACCATCAAGGAAAGAGGGTACAGGAAAAGAAAATCACTTTATGTTGATTATTGATGACTATTCTAGACTAACTTGGGTTGCCTTTTTGAAAGAAAAATCTGAAGCATTTGAAAAATTCAAAGTGTTTAAGGCTTTGACTGAGAATCAAATAGGAAAAAGATTAAAGGCAATAAGGTCTAATAGAGGAGGAGAGTATAGTTCAGGGAACTTCAAAGAGTTCTGTGATAAACATGGGATCAAAAGAGAGTACACAATTTCGAGGACTCCACGGCAAAATGGAGTTGTTGAGAGGAAAAATAGATTGGTACAACAAATGGAAAAATCAATGATGAATGAAAGGAACATACCTCAGACTTATTGGGTGTAATCAATTTATACAGTTGTTCATATCCTTAACAAAGCTCATCTCAGGCCACATAGTGAAAAGACTCCTTATGAACTATGGTTTGGAAGACCTGCTTCAATCAAGCATTTTAAAGTTTTTGGGAGTAAATTTTATATCAAGAACAATGATGAAAATATTCGCAAATATGATGACCGGGCTAATGAAGGTATCTTTTTGGGTTATGCTACAAATAGTAAAGGGTATAGATGCTACAATAAGAGACTGCATAAACTAGTTGATTGTATAGATATAAAAGTTGATGAAGAAATCTCAGTCAGAAATGTAAGCAGTGCTAAACCAAGAACATAAGATATAGTTGAAGATGAAGATGAATAGGTCCAAGGATCAGAAAAGGAAGAATCTGAATCAGATTAAGACATGAATACTCAGACTGACACAAATCAATAGAAAGAAGCAAAATCACCTCTCAAAATTATTAGAAAAAATCATCCTGAAAATCAAATAATATGAGATATAAATAAAGGAGTTCAGACAAGAAGGAAATTGATTAAAGACTCAGAACAGTCTCATGTTTCCTTTTTATCTATGATTGAACCTAAATTTTTTGAGGAAGCTAGCCAGGATGATGATTGGATTAGAGCAATGAATGAAGAGCTTGATCAAATTGAAAAGAACAATACTTGGGAACTTGTCCCTAGACCTAAAGATAAGAATGTAATAGGTTCCAAATAGGTGTTCAAGAATAAAATGAATGGAAAAGGGAAAGTTGTTAGAAATAAAGCCAGATTGGTCTGTAAAGGATATGCACAAGTTGAAGGTCGGGACTTTGATGAAACTTTTGCACCAGTGGCAAGATTGGAAGCCATTTGAATGTTTCTTTCTTATTCATGTCATAAAAACTTTAAATTTTATCAGATGGATGTTAAGTCGGCATTTCTTAATGGAGATCTAGAGGAAGAAGTATATATGGAGCAACATGAAGGATTCTCATTGACAGATAATCCTAATTATGTTTGTAAGCTGAAGAAGGCCTTATATGGATTAAAACAAGCACCACGAGCTTGGTATTATAGACTGGATAATTTTTTACAAGAAAAAGGGTTCAAGAAAGAAACTGTTGACAATAACCTTTACATTAAGTCTGAAGGTGATAATTTACTAGTTGTTTTGGTTTATGTAGATGATATTATTTTTGGTTGTACTAATGAATCATCTGTCCAGTGGTTTGCTAACTCTATGCAAACAGAATTTGAAATTTCCATGATAGGAGAACTGTCATATTTTCTTGGCTTACAGGTAAAACAAAGTTCTGTAGGAATATTTATTTCTCAAGAAAAATATTTGAAAGAGATGTTGAAGAAATTTCAGATGGAATATTCCTCTCCAGTTAGCACACCTATGGTGGTTGGTTGAAAGCTCAGTAAAAATGGTGTTTCACCAGATGTTGATCAAAGGACATATCGCTCTATGATAGGTAGTCTTCTGTACATCACAACATCCCGTCCTAATATAATGAAAGCTGTTGGAATGGTAGGTCATTATTGGTCTACTCCTAAACAAAGTCATTTGATATCTATAAAAAGGATATTCAAATACTTGAAGGGAACAATGACTTATGGTCTGTGGTATCCCAGAAATCAGAATTTTTAGTTAACTGCTTATTCGGATGCAAATTGGGCAAACTGTGTTGATGAGAGAAAAAGCACCAGTGGTGGAGCATTCTTTCTGGGTGACTCATTAGTTGCATGGCTTAGTAAAAAGAAAGGATCCATTTCATTATCAACTACAGAGCCAAAATACATTGTTGTTGCTACTTGCTACACACAAATTTTATGGATGATACAAACTCTTGCAGATTTGAAGGTAACTTACATTGATCCCATTCCAATTCACTGTGATAACACCAGTGCCATTAGTGTCTCCAAGAATCCTGTTCTTCATTCCAAGACTAAGCATATTCCAATAAAGTACCATTTTCTCGGAGAACAAGTTACAAACATAATTGTTCAACTGAATTATATACCTTCTACAGAACAGATTGCAGATATATTTACAAAACAATTAACAACAACCCCTTTTGGATATCTTCATCAAAATTTGGGGGTTATAATTTCTTGTGTCTAATCTGTTCACTTGGTCAGGGGGAGTACTTATTGAATATCTGGTGTATTTCCAAGATGCTCATAGTTGACAGGGGGAGTATGTTTTTGCAATAGCTCAGGGGGAGCATGTTTCTTCTTTGACATTGATGTCAAAGGGGGCAAAAAGAGTCTGGAAAGTATAGAGTATGAATGCATGCAAGTGCTTGTGTTGCCATCAATTCCAAAGGGGGAGATTGTTGGCAAATATTTAACAGACAACGAATGATTTTCATTGATGGAAAGTACAACAATAAAGATGGCATGAGTACATAAAGTATGTAATAGATGGGCATTATGAGAAGATGCTCCAGAGAATATTCGAATAAGCTCAGAAGAGATAGTGCATAGGATTGTTGGCAAGAATAGCGACGACAAAGATCAACAACGCAGTGATAATGGGGGAAGAGCAAAAACAATGATCGTTGGATCAAGAATTCATAATTCCCGATGACTGTCAGATCTCAATGTAGATAAGAAGAGCATGCAGATATGGAGGATAGATCTCAAGCGTTATATCCAAGCACGAGGATCGACCATCGTAGGATCCAAGAGAATCTGCACCATCTTTAGAAGTGCAAGGTGAAGCGAGTTCGCGAAATATCGAAATACTGATGCAGACACAATGAAGACTTGCGAAATCATGAAAAGATCCTAACCATCAATACACCAAAACACATGGACCGTTGATGTAAGTTCCATCTCGGAGTTTCACCTATCATGACTTAGAGTGACAAGAACCTCCATCGAAGGAATTGCGAGATGCAAATTCAAGATATGATCTGGACCGTAGATTCATCAAGATTGTAGACCGTTGATCTAATCTCCATTTCGAAGTTTTTCCTATCGCAACTTGGAGTGACAAGAACCTCCATCGAAGGAATCGTGAGATGCAAATTCATGATGAGATATAGACCGTAGATTCATCGAGATCATGGACCGTTGATCCCACGCCATTTCAGAGTTTCACGAATCGTGACTTGGAGAGGCAAGAGACATAACCACCGAAATCGCGATATGTGAAATCGCGATTTAATTGCAGCCATCAGATCAATATGTGATCTGGACCATTGATCAGACTCTTTTTCAGAGTTTTGCAAATTGTGACTTGGAGAGGCAAGAAACATAACCACAAGAACAGAGAAATCGCGAAATGATCTGAGCCATTGAATTAACATCAGATCTGGACCATCAAATCATAGGACAAGTCGATGACTTGGAGTCAATGGAGCATGGTGTGGAAACTCACGAGATGCGAGATCACGAGAATATCTAGATAGTCAGATCTTTGGAGATTTCAATCGTCGATCAAACTCGATGAAGTTTATAAACTTGTGAAATATGAAGCACCTTTTGCAACAGTCTATGGTCACCACCGGTGGTCACGAGAAGGGAAGGAGTCAGTTTAGATAAGCTCCATTTTGGGGTTTCGGGGATCGCGACTTGGAGAGTCGAGATGCCTCATCTCCATATTCACAAAATGCAAATTCGTGAAAAGCACTTTATGCATAAGAGCTTGGTCATGGCCATGGTCATATAGAGGAAGGAGCTAGCACATAAAAGCTCTGTATCGAAGTTTCAGAGATCGTGACATGAAGTGTCAAGACACTTGGCCATAGGAGTGACGAAATGCCAAAACCCGATTTAAAGGAAAGATTAATAAAGTTCATCCAATGGTGCAGATAAACTTGAATATGATCGGAGGGCTACTGTTCTCTCTCACAGTTAATTCATCAGTTACAAATTAGTTAGCAAAACTGATTCATGATTCCTGATCAGTTGGCGTTTCAGTTGCTTAGACGGTTTTTCTTTTGCCTCAGAAGATTTGAAGTGTAACTACTATGGGCGTGGTGCATAAAATAAAAAGATACAGACTTTGCGTGGTTGGTTGTTCTGGACGAAAAATGAATTAAACTGTAAGAAAGGGAAAATCACAGGATGCGCAGTGTGAGACTGAAAATATGCACAATGTGAGACTGAAAATGTGCGTAGTGTGATATAAAACTCAGAGAAGAGTAATAGATGAGGAAAAGATTTGAAATGAAGCAGAATGACAGAACAAGTAGAAGCATAGTAGAATTGAAGAACAGTCAAAGGAAGAGAAGAATTGCAGAACAGTTAGAAGAAGACCATATTTACAGAATAGAGAAGAAGTGTTAAGAATTGATTTATCTGTGTAGTTGTCTGTTTATTTATTCATTCATATTCCAGGGTGGTTGGGAGGTGCTAGGGAGGACTTTTGTCCTCATAGGTTCAAGTGGGATCTTGAACAGAGGGAGTTGTAGCTTCCATCTGGTTGCAGCCAGAGAAACCAGGGTGGCAGGGTGGTGCAAGGGAGAACAAGTGTTCTCTATTATACAGGTTGGAGCCTATGTAACTGGAAGTTGGTGCTTCCATCCAGCTGGTGCTGGAACATTAGGGGAGTTGGTGCTTCCTTCTAGTGGGTGCTAGAGAAACAAGAGATTCGGTGCTCTCAAACAAGTTGCAGCTTGTAAAACAGAGGTAGCAGCCTCACATTGAGTTGGTGCTCAATTATAGATGATGTACAGAACTTAAAAGACTGCCTATCATTTCGAAGAAGAAGAGGTTTTCTCCCTTTATGGGTTTCCTCGTCAAAATCTGTCTCTGTGTATATCTTATGTGTTACTGATGCTCATTATGTTTATTGTCCATATGTTGTATAATGTTGATGATAATTTGAAGAAAGATTAAGGATGTATTAATAGACTTAAAATTGTTTAATTACAATAACAACTGACTCACCCCCCCCTCTTAGTTATCTTAGTAATTTCAATAGGATCCACATGGTAAAGCACCCCCGTATGGTTGTGGTCAAGTGACATAATAAAATCCATGGGTTGGGGCTCGGCCCTAGCCCCCCTCCACCTTCATTAAATTACAACAAACTTTATATACAATAAAGTGGTTATGGTATAACAAGCATCAAGTTGGCACAATGGTATTCAACCCTTTGTGAAAGATCTACACTTGGTGTAAAGGTTTCGGGTTTGAAACCCATAGAGACATGAAAATTTTCAAAACCAAACAACCAACATTTGGGTTCCACGAGGCAGCCCACATCTAGGCCATGTCGCACCACCTCATTCATCGATTTCCTCAGCCATGTTACAAATTTCCATTGGACTAAGTCTTTCTTCTTCCTAGTCAGCAACCAACCATGTCAATACACCTGCCACATGTCATCATATGGGTGTGAAACATGTCACCCTTTCAGTGGTGACATGTATCACCTCTCGGTTGGTCCACCTATACCTACCACATCACCAATCCACTACAAGGATGATTTTAAGGATGGAAATTTATTTTTAAATGTAGAAACCTTGGTGAATCTTACTAAGCCTTCATATGCCAACTATAAATGTTTGGCGATATTTTTGTAAAAATATTCAAATTTCTAAGGATTTTATATAGTTTTTATACAAATTTGGCGATTTTAAAGGTAAAATAATTTTATCCTATAGAATTTGGGTGAATCGTTTTTAAAATAGTGAATCTTGTTTTTGGAAAAACCATGGAAAAATACCCCATGTGCAAAATTTGGCCCCTAAAATCATCCATGGTCCATTATGCCCCTGCCACATCAGCTGTACGACTTGTTGCCACCTGTCACCTCCAGATGTTTCCACGTCAGTTGTATGGAATCTTCCACATCAACACTGATTGTGCCACCACGTCAGTTGTACGATCATACAGCCTGTACAGTTAGCTACCACGTCGAACTATACAGACTGTACAATCAACATTTTTTTTCCTGTTTGGAAAAATGAATAGAATGTGACATCAAGAGAATGCGACATCTGTTTGAGCCCATTCAAGTTGCATTGGATTCATATCAGCAAGGTCTACGCACACATCCATTTTTAATTCATTCTGAGAACTTTGATTTTTAGGCCGTTTTGAGCCTCATCAAGCTCTTGGATCTGAATCTAGATCACACCTCCCCACTAAAGGACCTTCTGGTCCCCAAAACATTACAATAATGGACTTTGAATGATTACATACTCATAAGGACGAAAAAAAAACATGATGTTGTACAAAAATGGTGTTATGACAGGTCATCATTTCAACATGTGTGATTACATTAATGGAAGAAAAATACAATAAAGTTGTGACATCCACTTCTAGAAAAACCAAGTGGCTCGTTTCTTTCCTTAACGGTGTCCCTCTTGCTTTGCTAGTAATCCTTCTTCCCTTGTGAGTACTTGCACAATCCTTTTTTCCTTCTATGGACGAAGCTCCATATTAAGCTTCCAATAACTAGCCTTTTGATGTCCACTCCTATTGCAATAAGTGCAATGAGTTTTTGGCATGCAGACCTATTTACCCTTCTCTGTATTTCATTGTGGAGTTGATTCTTTATGTTTTGTTTCCTTCCTGGTCGATATAGGTTTCCTCTACAAAGTTTGTCTCTTCCAACACTTGGCAACACAATACTTGGGTGAATGACAATAAGTACATGGATAAAGACTCCACAAGTTCTGGATTACTTGATTATGATTATTATAATCAAAAAGAGAATTGTTAAAAACATGAGCATTATACCTTCCATGTTGATCTTCATTTTTCTTTGGAGATGAATTGCATTCACTATCATGATCCTAGAGTGATGTGCCATTACCTTTCGAGAAGTGTTCCTGCAATGTCTTAAGTTGGCCATTTGAAGCATTACTTGCTTCCGAAGTTTTGGAAATCATCTTGGAGGATGCTCCATTCTACATTTCACGATATCCCAATCCCAAATATCGAGGCCTTTCCACAAACTCAATGGTATTAATTATGCCTTGGCCCTCACATCCAAGGTCGTTTCCTTCTTCATAACACATCTTGGTTAGAAATCTCAAACCTATACCTCTTGTATGTTTTTCAAAAGCACCAAAACCATATTGATGGGAATAAGGAGAATTTCATGAATGACCTTCACTGCATACTTCAGAGATGTTTTTTGAAACATATGTAGAAGGAACTTCCTTCAATCCTTCTCTTTCTTTGTTGTTCTTTGAATATTTCACTTGAACTGAGCCCTTTCGTTCCAAGTAGTCTTCATACAACACTTTCACCATCTCGACCATTGAAAAAAACAAATTTATGAACTCCTTATCATCTTGAGAAAGTCCTCCTGTATATTCCATTTTCTCCCTTGAGAAGATATCTTCCCTGGTTAACATGCAAAACGCAAATTCCAAATGTCACCTAGCTCTGATACCACTTGATCTGAAAAGATCTTTTAAATGACTACGGTCGAGTTACTATGCGTGTGTTCATTAACCATTTAGGAAGCTTAAAGAAAGAGAAATAAGTATAGAAGAAATGTGAAAGCCATAAACACATATGCATATCTGAAATGAAGCATAAAACAAAGACAAACCATAACATAAATGTGATAATGGAGTTCCAAAATCTCTCCTACGTCTTCGGGCCTTGTCTCAGTGGGATTTTATTATTTTTGTTTGAAGATTTATAAGTACATCATGATAGTGACAAAAGGTTACACCAATGAGTTGGTCGTGTTCTACCAGATATCATGAACCCATCAAAATTGACGGCACATAAATCAGATGAACGAGGCTCCCAAAAATGGCCCGCAAAGGTGTGCTCCTCAATAGCTTCCCTACATAAAAAATGGCCTTTGGCTCAAAAATACGACAGCATAAACTTTCTCTAAACCTCCTACTCATGGCCTCAAGAAGGTGTGGTTTATATAGATCTGATTTTGGTAACCATCTCCCAAGTTCCTCCGAAGATCTAGCCTCAAAAAGGGCCCAATATCCCCCAATAATGGAAAAACATCTTTAATAACAATCCTATAAATCAAATAAAATCACTAATATATGGTCCATTAACCCACTTTTTCAAAAATATTGGGCTAAGCCCCTTTTTCTGGGCATGCGCCCCTAAATATGGTCACATGGAAATAAAATGCTAAGTGTCATGCCCTAAGGGTTGTGTGTTGGCCCTCAATCTGCATACAAAGGTCACATTGTGTATGTAGATAGGACTGGACCCCAACTATAGCGCCTGGGTTATGGTCACTTCCCCCAAGTCATATGGCAGGTAGTTGCATATAATCTGTGCCCATTGTGCTAGAGTGTAGCCTAAGGTTAAGCCTTAGATCATGGCCCCTCGCGACTTTTGTTGGATCTTCATGGTAAAGAGATTCCGTATGGATGTGGTCACATAACATAATAAAACCCATGGGTTGGGGCTCGTCCCCATCCCCCTTCCACCTCCATTACATTACAACACACTCTATATACAATAAAGCGATTATGGTATAACAAGAAACACGGTGGCATAATGGTATTCAACCCTTTGTGAAATCTCTACGCTTGGTGGAAAGGTTTGGGGCTCAAAACCCATAGACTCATGAAATTTTGTAAAACCAAACAACCAATAGTTGGGTTCCACATGGCAGCCCACGTTTGGGCCACATGGCACCACCTCATTCGTTGATTTCATGAGCCACGTGTCAAATGTTGATTGGACTAAGTCTGTCTTATGCATAGTCAGCATGATTTCATAGTCAGCAACTGGCCATGCCATCACACCTAACACATGTCATCATATGAGCGTTCCATGCTTCACCCTTTCAGTTGTGCCATGTGTCACCTCCCAGTTGCTCCCCCTGTACCTGCCATGTCAACAATCCACAGTGCCCCTGCCACATCAATTGTATGACCTGCTTCCACGTGTCACCTCCAAATGTTGCCACGTCAATTGTATGGATATGCCATGTCAACGTTGATTATGCATGCCATAGTTTTATGTCTGTATGACCTGTACAGTCAGCTGCCACATGGCACTGTACGAACTGTACAATCAACATTTTTTTGTCTGTTTGGAAAAACGAACAAAACGTGATATCATGAGCATACGATGTTTGTTTGATCTTGTTCAAGTTGCATCAGGTTCATATGGAAAAGGCCTACACACACATCCATTTTGAAGTCATTATGGGAACTTTTACTTTTAGGCCTTTCTGAGCCCCATCAAGCTCTTAGATCTGAATCTGGATCAATAACAAATATGGTTCTGCAGTGGTGCCACATCTAAACCTATACCTAAGAACGTTAACCCTACCCGACTCATGTCATATCCCATCATTGAATACATTTGTAACCAAAGTTAATGGCAGGGTCATATCGGTCTACAATCCATTTACCACTTGCTATTACATTTAAGAGAAGTCTTTATCATACTGGATGTTTAGGAAACCGCACCCAATGTGGGCTCTCCATATATAATTCTTCACATGGATATAATACCATGCATTCCCATCACACATTACTCCTCATTGGCAATGCATTCGAGGTTACTCCATTCATTGTTTCCCTTTGGCTTCATGAAACATGTCCTTATGTTCTGTGTGCGATTCAAACTCTGTGCATACCCTGTGTCTCCACCCTTGTATATGGTCGACGACTTGGAGACATACCTGGATCTGGTAAACCATGTGGAGGGAAAACACCAGTTGGGTCCCTCTCTATGTAAGGTAAGCAAGAATCTTCTTCCTTTCAGTATTTTGTACTCGTTCTTAAAACTTACTTGGGAACTGTTGAGGTTAGAAATAGAATGATGTCTTACCTTCATGGGTGTTTTCACTTAGGGTTCCACTGTGGCCCTGATTTATCTTTACTAGTTGATTCTTCCATGTTCTTTTTGTGTTTCCAGCTGCTACTCGGTGACATTGTTTAACCATTATTACTTACGCATATATATATGATTATTCTCTGTGGAAATCCCAAAATCTATGCACTATGTGGAATTTTAACCCTGTAAAATTCATAACTTTGTCTTGGAAATTATGTTATCATTCTGTGTGCATTTGAATGGATACCCTGCATAAGCAAAATGGATAGTTTAATAGAGTCACACTCGATATTACCACCCTGTGACATTCAAGATTTAGCTCTATGCGAATATGTATACATATATACATAGGATAGACCCTCCATGAGATCCGTAGGTTCAGTCTGTGTAATTTTATTTATAAATTTATGTAGACTCATGAAAAAAAGTAGCAAAACAATCCTTCTGTGGTTATTTCATAACTCACAATTATGTGTGCAAATTAAAAATAAATCTTATGTTTCATGAATTAAATTATGAACTCTATGCGACAATAGATCTACAACAATAGATAATCCCCTTCTTGAAATTTACATTCAAGGTTGGCAAAGAATATGTACTGGGCGGTTTTCACCTTTTGGTTCATAATTTTCCTTTTTGTATTTTCATAGGCAAGAATTGATATACAAATATACCGTAACCTCGGCCTTGTTTCCGTCAATTTCTCTTGTATTTTTATCTAGAATATTTACATGTATAAACCCCAACCCCAAATCTATGTTCGTAAAATTTTCCTCTATGTTCTAGATAGCTAAACATGAATTACTTCAGTTTACACAGAGTAGTATGGTATAATCTTTCTCGTAGTCTATATTAATCCCTTTGAATTGTAATTGTCTTGCCTTGATTTTACTATGTGCATACTCACAATGTTATTCTTTGTGTATGAAAAAGGTTACTTAACCATATGTGAAATTAATAACAAAGCTTATGATATTTCCATCTTAAATCCTTTATGTTCCACGTATTTACACAACATTGTAAAAGAAATTGTAAACCTATGCTATGTGTATATAAAAAGCATCGTCTTACCCTTTGAAGGATCAACGACTATGCTCTACGTGAGTTATTCTAACTCTGTGAAATTTATGGCTTAATTTATGGGTAAGGAAAGGCATTTCTTTACATTCTGTGGGGTTACGCAACTGTGCTCTATTTATTTATTTAACATTGTGTAAATTATAACTCATATAATTTCTTTATCACTGTGTGATTCATAACTTGTATATTTTCTTAATTCTTGTATGATTTATAACTTGTATATTTAAATTCTTGATGTTATAAATTGATGCAGGATCATCACTCCACGTCAGTAGCGTGCCAACCAACCAGCACATCTAGCACGCATTTAATGGAGAAAGAGAGAGGTGCAGCCCTCTCAATTTTGAAATTCGTAATTTCAATAAATGTTGTAAGGCTTCTAATGCCAGATCATGCCTTTGTACAGGTGGTGGTTGAGGTTTCCTTTAATGGTTACCTGCAACTAAGTCCAGATCAGTCATGATTGGACATCCATTTATGTAATGTATCCATAGGAGTAGGAGTCCCTCTGTGATAGAGATAGCTCAAAGACGGTGGTTGAGGATAAGCTCATGGGAGCACTCATTTTGTAATAGAGGTAGTTAGAAAAGAAAAAAAATGAGAGTAGAGTTAGGAGGAGAGACCAGAGCAGAGAGGTCTCGAGAGAGAGTTGAAACTTGTTACAGTCTAGCCTTTGTAAACACCTTGTATAAGCATTTCTGAATTAATAGAAGAGTAGTTTTTCCTACCATGAATTGTCTCTATGTGTTTACATGTTTTTATGCATTTCATGTTTTAAATGCATAACTAGTGAAGTAATTCAGAAGTTTCAATTTCTTCTCGTCTTGGATTTTTCGAGTGCAAGGAGTGCACATAGTCCGCAAGGTGTGCATTGACATAGGTGAGGTAACCTCAGAAAATCTCAAGAGGGATAGCGTTGAACCTTCAGCAACAGAGGTGCAAGGAGTGCACAGGAAGAAACTTTGTTTTGAGTTTAGGGAGGACAGAGCTACTGAAGGTTCTTTAGAGCTCTGCCAAGAGGGCATTGAGTGAGTGCAGAGAGTGCACTAGAGAACTCTATTTCGATTTATGAGGAAAGGGAAGTGTTGAAGAGAAGACACTCACAGAGTTACTATATACTCTATAGGCTCTGCAAGGTGTGCAACAAGCAGAAGAACGCCAGGCGGGTGTAGGGAGTTTTCTTTCCAAGAAAGTTTCTCAGATTTGAGTTTAGCGAAATACTCAGTAGCACTAGGAGTGTGCAGGAGCGAACTTGTCTTAATCCCATAAGATAAAAAGAGAAAGCGCGGAGAAGAACATGCATAGAGAAAACCTTTCAATATTTCTTAGTTGACAAAGCTCAGGAGGGGGAGCGTTTCTATAATGCAAACGAGACCCAAAGGAACTGGGCTCGCAAGAGGAAGAGTCGAAGGTTGAGACCTTCGAGACTTAGAAAATATTCTAAGCCAAAAAGCCTAGAAATATCAAGAGGAGAGTGCAGAAGGAAGACAGATCTGAACCGTCACATCTAGCACCGATACCCGACAATCGTTGGATCAGGCGAAGGTGCACAGAGTTTAACCTTTGGGATGTGCATAGGAAAAAGGATCTGGGTCATCAGATCTAGCACCAAGGACCAATAGTCGTTGGATCCAGAAGGAGGTGTGAGGGGTTTAATCTTCGTAACAATAAAGGGAAGAGAACTTTTCAAGTCCTGAAAACATCAGGGCTGTCCATTTTGGAGGACAGGTGTCAAAGATCCAAGCCCTTTTCGATGTTTTGGACACTGGGAGTTTAAGGAGAAGGAGTCATTAGACAAGAAGTCCCAGTTCACCAAATTGTGAAAGCATCAGGACCATTCATCAGAGAGACACATGGTGAGTGGTCAAGGTTCGGGGAAAACCCCGAAAGGTTCTCTCAAGGGGTAGTATTTCGGCATTTAGGGACCTGGGACGTTGAAGGACCAAGGATCGTTTGTATCCAGAATCACAAAATCGTGAATTCCGAAATCCTGAAAAGTTGACCATGTTCACAGGTAGATTTTAGCATTTTGGGACCCGGGGATTCGAAAGACAGAGAACAGGGGGAACGCCTGCATCGCGGTTTCCTGAATCACAAAATTTGGTAGCGCTTTGTTGTGGACCGTCATTTCATCATTTTAGGACCTGGGTGTTCGAGAGGCCAGGAGTTGGGAGACGTGGAGTCCCAACTCGTGAAATCGCGAAATGCGAAAACCCAAAAGATTTCAGAGGCTAAGGGAGATCTAGAGTTGTTAAGCCCTTTTTGACGTTTCGACAAGGAGCCTGGGAGAGCTCGCATGCAGGCATCCCGAAACTCCAAAATGCAAAAGGAGTGTTGGTTCAGAATAGAGAAGAGCACCGAAAACTGAGAGCGTGCATAGGTTTCCTCAAAGCCTATGCCAGGGAATTAAAGGAACCTGTGGATTTTTTTAAGGGGTTCCAACAAGAGCCCGAAGAGATATTTCAATTCAGAAGAAGAACAATCCACAGACCGGGAGTTTAGTGGATCCTACTGAGGTAGGGGGTCTACATCAAGTGGTATCAGAGCCAATAGATTTTCTGTTTTCATATCACAGACAAGAGGAGGACTATGAAGGAATATCGTCTGATACCATCAAGTGGTATCATAGCCACTTTATTTCTCTAGACTGCAGGTAGAGGGAGGCATATTATATAAATAAAATACTCTGATGCACACCATCAAGTGGTATCAGATCTCATTTTTTGTCTGTAGATTTTAGACAAAAGAGAAAAAAGGATTGAAAGGAGAAATTATGGTAACATCAAGTGGAATAAGAAACAAAGATTCATCTGTATACAACAGGTGAAAGAAGCAGGGTGTTAATGCTCTATGGTGATTGTTTGCAGGTGGGCAACAGTTAATTGACAGCTAGGAGAGTTGTAGGAGGACATGGATATGCTCTAAGACGTAGAGTGATCCATACGCTTGCCGGGAGGGAAGGTGAAAGATGGAAATGGATACTAAAGGCCATAAGCATGGTGGAAGAGGAGACCACCAGCAGATGAGTAAAGAAGAGATTGACAAGGAACTCGTTGAGATAAGAACGAGAATGGAACACCTAACATTGAAGATGCAGCAGGAGGAAAAAGTACACTGGAGGTACGAATGGCCTCTGAATAGCAAAGCCAAATGGCCTGTTCAAATGTTGTTGGCCAGGAAACAACAACAAGAGTTGAGGAAGTGGCTGAGGTATGCTGAAAGCCTCAGTCGCATAGAGTTGGTTTGCATATGTGAGCCATAAGTTGGAGAAACCCTCACTGATGAGGAAGAGAGATCAATTTCAGGTCTCATAAACTGCTAGGAGGGTAGAGATGAATTTTCCAATTGCCAGGTGGGCAATGAAATGAGATCAATGGAGGTTCTCATAGACTGTTGGGAGGAAAACAATGGAAATTCATATTGCCAGGAGGGAAATGGTATGATATTAGCTGAAGATCTCGTAAACTGCCAGGTGGGTAGGGAATAAATCCCATATTGCCAAGTGGGCAAGGGAGAGCAGATGAGATTGTTTGAATATATCATGAACTCAAGGATGAGTTCAGGTTAGCAAGGAGTGTTGATGAACATGGGATCGATTGATATCATAAACTACCAGGTGGGCATAAGTGAACTTTCGAGTTGCCAGGTGGGTGATGGGAAGAGATCAACAGAAGGTCTCACATACTGCCAAGGGGGAAATGGTGAAAGTTCTGATTGCTAGGTGGGCAATGAGATGGGATATCTAGATCTCATAGACTACGAGGTGGGTAGCAGAAAATTCCTAAATTTCCAGGTGGGCAGGGGAAAGGAGATGAGACTGTCTGAAAGTCTCATGAACTTAGAGGAGAGTTCAGATCAACAAGGAGTTCTGATAGGAGAGAATCAGAAGAGAATTTCGATCATTGGGGGAATTGAAGTATTCCTACCAAGGAGCCCATTTGAGGCCAGAGAATGCATTGCAGATGCAGCAATAGAAGAAACACAGCCAGCAGAGACTGTCATGGAGGAAGAAGTGGAGCATACACTAATGTTTTCCCAAGGAGAAAGGGAGGATAATTCAAAAGAATGGCTCAAAATTTTCATCTAGGAAGATGAAACAGAGATGACTGCAGCATTGGAGCCTGCAACGGAAGAAGAAGCAGACAGTACAGACTTTGCTAATCTGTATCAAGAATTGGAAGCCCTAGAAAATAGGGTGATGGTGCAAATATTTCACATCCAACAGGCTAAGTTGGAAGTAGGTAGTGGAGCATACCAGCTTGGGGAGAAGCTGGAAGAATGCCAGCAGGAGAAATAGAAGCAACAAAACTACCACAGGAAGAAGCTGAGCAGCAGTTCAATGAGGAGACTGCAGAGTTGGAGTCTACAACAGAGTGGCCACTTAGTGCCACAAAGAAAGATAAATATAGTAGGGGACATCAAGAAGATCTACCCATTAAGAAGACATAAGTGTAGCAGAGAAGAATGCATACAAAGAGACAGTCACTGGAGCAGTTGGACGAGATAAGTAAAGAAATCAGAAGGCTAATGTTAAGTTCAGCAGAAGAGATTGCCAATAATGAGAAGCTGAGAAGAAGGGAGCCTGCAAGAGAATTAGGGAAGAAGAAGAAGCAACAACAACAACATCATAGCTCGAGAGGAGAAGATGGATAGCTCCAAGGGAAAGTTTGGGATCCAGGTGGATTTCAACACTGGAGAATAGGAGCTCATGATCAGGATATCATGACTTTTCCAGCTGAGGAGTATGATCCAGGAGCATCACTCCACGTTAGCAGTGTGCCATCTAGCTATCACATCTAGCACACATTTAATGGAGAAAGGGAGAGGTGCAACCCTCTCAATTTTGAAATTAGTAATTTCAATAAATGTTGTAAGGATTTTAATGCCAGATCATGCCTTTGTACAGGTAGTGGTTGAGGTTTCCTTTAATGGTTACCTGCAGCTAAGTCCATATCAGTCAGGACTAGAAAACTATTTATGTAATGTATTTGTAAGAGTAGGAGTCGCTCTGTGATAGCGATAGCTCAGAGACGGTGGTTGAGGATAAGATCATGGGAGTGCTCATTTTGTAATAGAGGAAGTTAGAAAAGAAAAAAAAAGATTTAGGAGGAGAGACCAGAGCAGAGAGGTCTCGAGAGAGAGATGAGACTTGTTACAGTCCATCCTTTGTAAACACCTTGTATAGGCATTTTTAAATTAATAGAAGAGCAGTTTTTCCTGCCATGAATTTTCCGTATGTGTTTACATGTTTTTATGCATTTCATGTTTTAAATGCATAACTGGTGAAATAATTCAGAAGTTTCAATTTCATTTCATCTTGGAGTTTCCAAGTGCAAGGAGTGTGCATAGTCTACAAGGTGTGCATTGACAGAGGTGAGGTAAGCTCAAGAAAGCTCAAGAGGGATAGCATTGAACCTTCATCGACATAGGTGTAAGGAGTGCACATGAAGGAACTTTGTTTCAAGTTCAAGGAGGACAGAGCTACTAAAGGTTCTGTAGAGCTCTACCAAGAGGTCATTGAGCGATTGCAGAGAGTGCACTAGAGAAATCTATTTCAAGTTCTGAGGAAATGGAAGTGTTGAAGAGAAGACACTCCCAGAGTTACTGAATACTCTATAGGCTTTGCAAGGTGTGCAATGAGTAGAAAAACGCCAGGCAGGACTAGGGAGTTTTATTTCCAAGAAAATTTCTCATATCCGAGTTTAGCGAAATACTCAGTAGCACCAAGAGTGTGTAGGAGCAGACTTATCCTAAGTCCATAAGCTTAGAAGAGAAAGCGTGGAGAAGAACGTGCACAGAGAAAACCTTTCAAGGTTTCTGAGTTAACAAAGCTCAAGAGGGGGAGCGTTTCTATAACACAGATGAGACCCAAAGGAACCGGGCTCACAAGAGGAAGAGTCAAAGGTTGAGACCTTCGAGACTTAGAAAATCTTCTAAGTCAAAAATCCTAGAAAGCTCAGGAGGAGAGCATGCAAGGAAGACATATTTGAACTTTCAGATCTAGTGCCAATACCCGACAACCATTGGATCAGGTGAAGGTGCGCATAGTTTAACCTCTTGGAGGTGCATAGGAAAAAGGATCTGGGCCATCAAATCTAGCACCAAGGGTCGATAACTG
Source organism: Picea glauca (assembly GCA_000966675.3). Classification (NCBI taxonomy): domain Eukaryota; kingdom Viridiplantae; phylum Streptophyta; class Pinopsida; order Pinales; family Pinaceae; genus Picea; species Picea glauca. The sequence goes on along the minus strand of JZKD02S1333337.1, from coordinate 27,045 downwards.
TCGGATTCGAAAGGAGGTGTGAGGGGTTTAATCTTCATAATAGCAAAGGGAAGAGAACTCGTCAAGTCCGGAAAACATCGGGGCTGTCCATTTTGGAGGATAGGTGTCAAAGATCCAAGCCCTTTTCAGTGTTTCAGACACTGGGAGTTCGAGGATAGGGAGTCATGAGACAAGAAGTCCTATCTCACGAAATTGCGAAAGCATTAGGACCATTCATACGGGAGACACGTGGTGAGTTGTCAAGGTTCGGAGAAAACCCCGAAAGGTTCTCGCCAGGGGTAGTATTTTGGCATTTCGTGACCCGAGAGGTTGAAGGACCAAGGATCGTCTGCAGTCGGAATCGTGAAATCGCAAATTCTGAAATCCTGAAAAGTGGACCGTGGTCACAGGTAGATTTTGGCATTTCGGGACCTAGGGATTCGAAAGACAGAGAACAGGGGGAACACTTGCATTGCAGTTTCCTGAATCACAAAAGTTGGTAGCTCTTTGTCGTGGACTGTCATTTTAGCATTTCGAGACCTGAGTGTTTGAGAGACCAGGAGTCGGGAGATGTGGAGTCTCGAATCGCGAAATCAAAAAATGCGAAAACCCGAAAGCATTTGGAGGCTAAGGGCGATCCAACGTCGTTAAGCCCTTTTTGATGTTTTTGATACCAGGAGTTGGAAGGAAAAGGATCCTGGGAGAGCTCACATGCAGGAGTCCAAAAACCACGAAACGCAAAAGGAGTGTTGGTTCATAACAGAGAAGAGTGCCGAACACTGAGTGTGTGCATAGGTTTCCTCAAAGCCTGTGCCAGGGAATTAAAGGGACCTGTGGATTTGTTCAAGGGGTTCCAACAGGAACCCGAAGAGCTATTTCGTCTCATAATAAGAACGATCTAGAGACTGGGAGGTCAGTGGACCCTACTGAGGTCGGGGGTCTGCACCATAAATCGTAGCTCATATATTGTGCTTATAAAAAAATTATACTCATATTTTCATCAATTAATGATGGGGCCCTAATTTTTTTCGCGAGGGTACCCATCAACTGATTTATCAATCCACTTCCCCCCTTTGGTCATGGATGGATTGTTGCACCAGCTCCAGTGGTGAATTGGTCCTTAACCAAAAGCAAGATAAGTATTATTTTATCTAATTTATTATAAGTAATTTCCATTTAAAAGGATAATATGGTTTGCTAAGCCTATCCTTTATCTTTGCAGGTTTATATAGTTCGAAGGAAATGGGTTAAGGAAATCTTTCTTGCTCAAAAACGTCTTCGAGTTATCATCTTAGCATTTAGACAAACTTCTTAGATTCTATCTATGAGTGGCAAATGATTCTTTACCCTAGGTTACTCCACTGTAATAAATTTTGAACCATGGTTTCATGGCTACACAGGTTGTTTGTAATTTACTTTCAATTGAATATACAGGTTGTTGAAACCATTTTGAACAAGATTACGTTAATGTAACAACTACTGTAGCATGCATTTGTACACTGTTGAATCACTTTTTATTTGTGGTTATAAAATTACAAATTATGTAAATTTTATAGAAGAGGACTCTTATTCATTCCATCTATTTCTTATGGTACTTGTACATAATATGAAATAGTATCTATGCATATATATCTATATCCAGTTCAATGGTTAATATGAACATAGTAGTAGTCCTATTTTCCTTTTAATCTTGAATGTATATATAT
>JZKD02S1333326.1:459-11731 GCA_000966675.3 Picea glauca | reverse complement strand
TATTTCATTAATAACAAGATCTAAAATAAACAAAAGCACCAACAGATAAAATTTTAAGTAAGAACATAAATCGAGATTTGTATAATAAAAATATAAATATGATGTACACAATGACGGAGAATGACATCCAAATGAATGAAGAGAAAAATAACTTGAAGCAAAGAACTATGAATAAGAAAAAAAAACAGTCTTCTTTATTCAATATTTCTTCATCACTACGTTAGAATGACAATCTTAAATCTTTTCAGAATTCTATGAAATTATGGACTAGAAACATGTTCTTGCATAAACAACTAGCGTTTAAGAGACTATTTGGCTTATATGTAAATGAAAAATAAAATATTTTAGACTCACAAAACTACAAGAGGCTTCTATGAATGCCTTTGGATGTTTGTATTAATATCTGCAACCAAAATACAGATTAGACAAGATAATGGTTGAAGCAATAACGACTTTTGCTTCAATGACCAAAGAGTAAGATACACCTTATTCAAACAAAAAGCTTGACCTCCCATTTTTTCATTTGAAAGATAACTCTTGCTATCAACATAATTGTTATACCCTAGTAATTCTTAGTACATTCATAAACAATGAATTTTAAAAACTGAAATTTTCTTGAAGAATACGATAACGAGTGTGGAAAAAGACCTTTGTTTCTTTTTTAGGCTTGGGTCTTTCTAATGTTTTCTAGTAGGATGGTTAATATCTTCCAATATTCGTTATCAACAAAAAATGATAACTAACTATCAATATGTGGTCACATGGAAAGACCATCGTTTATTTTTCAACTTCATGAAAAATCGGGAAGAGGCCTCCCTTATCCATAATATTTGACAAATTCTGATTATTTTCATCATAGATGGTTTTAGGGGCTAAATTTCACAAATGGGCTAATTTTCCATGGTTTTTCCCCAAAAACTATTCGCCAATTTCCATTTTTTTCTAAAACTTATTCACCCAAATTCAATAGAATAAAATTGTTTTACCTTACAAATTGCCAAAATTTTATAGAAACTATATAAAATCCTTAGAAATTAGAATATTTTTACAAATATATTTCCAAACATTTTANTTAATAACAAGATCTAAAATAAACAAAAGCACCAACAGATAAAATTTTAAGTAAGAACATAAATCGAGATTTGTATAAAAAAAATATAAATATGATGTACACAATGACAGAGAATTACATCCAAATGAATGAAGAGAAAAATAACTTGAAGAAAAGAACTATGAATAAGAAAAAAAACTCTTGCTATCAACTCTTGCTATCAACATAATTGTTATACCCTAGTAATTCTTTGTGCACTCATAAACAATGAATTTTAAAAATCGAAATTTTCTTGAAGAATACGATAACGAGTGTGGAAAAAGACCTTTGTTTCTTTTTTAGGCTTGGGTATTTGATGCAGGAGCATCTCCCACATCAAGAAAGCCAGCGTGGAAGGCAGGAGACAACTAGACAAGCACCAACACAATTTTTGAAAATCTCCTTGGAGTTGTTGCGCGATCTTAAATGAATGCATTCAGAAGAGGCACACTTGTACAATGTAAATGGACCTTGAGCCACTAGCTCTCGTCCTTAGTAGGTAGAAGGCATTTATTATGGTTAATATAGGTAGATAGAATTTTAATTCTAGATTAGACAGTTGTAGAGTGCAAGAGGGAAACGGGATATAGACACCCTCATTGTGCATTGTAACAATAATCAGAGTTAGAAACATTTGAGCAAGAGCATGTAGAGAGCTGTGTAAGAACACCCATGTACAAATATTTGAATAAATAGAAGAGTTTGATTCATATTCATGGTTTTGTGTCTACTCTTTGTGTGTTGATGCTGAATGATATGCTCATGAATGTTTTCTTCTTGTTATACATTTGCTTTATATGCTGTGTATATGATTTCATGTTTGAGACTGAAGTATGAAGGGAAGAAGGAATGAGTTTCAATTGTTTCTCTATCTGAGCTAGAGTTCCTGCAAGGGATGTAGTTGAAGTGTTTGCAAGGAGTGCATTGACAGGGGTTTCAGGTAGTTTAGATTTTGTTCTCATTCACCCAAAGATGCATTTGGGCATAGGATCCATGCAAGGGGTGCACGGGCCGAGTGATGTTCATGGTTGCAAACCTGAGCAAGAGTTGAAGGACTGCTGCTACAGGTGTGTGCAGGGTCAAAGGAATTTTGGCACTGAAGGTGTTAGCAACATTACTTGTCTTCGGCATCAGGATATCCAGGTCTACAGGTTGCACAAAGAGCACCCAAGAGCAACGCATAGAGGAAGTCCTTTTCGGACTGAAAATCAAGCGAGCGGGAAAAATTATATTGTCAACGGTCCGGATCCACCCATATGAGCAGATCAACGGACGGCGGGAAATCAAAGATAGCAGAGTTGTGTCGAAAATAGCGCAAATAGATCGTGCCCATATTATATGTAGGGAAGAATAGCATCCGTCTTTCCAAAGGATGCGTGGCGCGATATCTAGTCGTGTCGGCTTTTCGGCAGTCACGAGTTCAAAGGGTGAAGTTTTCATGTTGTTGTACATCTCAAAACCCCGAACCCCGAAGCACCGAAAGCACCCAAAGGCCGACCCATAATATTGAGGAGCAGTCTCAGCCGTCCATCTAAAGGGGACACCTGGTGCGTGATTAAGCTCCCTCATATCCCTGATGCGTGAAGTGATGAGAGTGTCTCGGACCTAGGGCCCACAGCAATGTGGGGTGAATTTAGGATTGTCAGATTTGAAGGACGGGTGGCGCCAAATTAAGCCATCTCGATGTTTCGCTCATCGCGATTTCAAGAAGCATGGATCATCCCCTTCATATCCGTGAACACCAAAAACACCTTTGGGAGTAAGCACGGGGTCATAGCCTATGGTCACTTAGGAGACAAAGAGAGTTTTGCAAGAGGGGCCAAAGGCACCGAGTTCAGTTACAGAGGAGATCATCGCAACCTCCAGGCGCCATCGGATCCAATCTCAATCCTATGTCTTGCTTGGAGTAAATGAAGGCATGAACGGGTGGTTGAAGCCTCCCTTCATTCATTAAGTGTGAGATATGGAGGGTCTGGAAAGCGGTCTGCTCGAAGGGGTCCTGTGTACCATTTTTTCCAAAGAATCCATGTCGAAGTCTTCGAAGAGACAGAGAAGTCTGCACATGCTATCTCGACACTTAATGGCTCAGCTACCCTCCTTACAGGATCCAGGCACAGTTAAGGTGGCACGTGAAGAAGGATTTCGGTACGAATTTGACTGAAAAGACACCGAGCCCTGGGTGACTGTGCACGCCTCTGTTAGGCGAATTTTCCTGAGTATATAAGATCAGTTTTTTTATTTTGTAAGTATCGATGGTAGAGCAAAGCTCCCGATTGTAAATTTTTAACACACTCTAGTTCTCTAGTTATGCATATGTATGTGATATTTCTTGTTTTATGATAGACAGTCTTTCTTACTCCATCTAATTTTCTTCTTATGCTGAGAGAGTTCATGAATGACTGATTTGTGCAAATTATTGCAATCATGTTATGATAAAGGATTTATTGTTCCATTGTTGTATTCTCTGGCGTTTTGCATTTGAATGCAAGAAGATCTTGCGTTTAGATGTCTTCTCCCACATCCTATTAGAAACCTGATGTTTACGACAAAACTTTGCACCTCTCTGATACAAGTCTTCCCCCTACTCACCGTTACTATAACTTACTGTTTGAATTTTGATTAAGACCTCACCTGCCCATGCCTACCTGGCCTAGTTTCAGAGTTAGAACCAGATAGTCTTGAGTTGGCTTCCAATCGATCACCCCATTAAAAAAATCGTGACACAAACTGATGGGCATCGGGCTCTACTCCTGCTGCAATCCAGGGGTGACTTTTTACACTAACATTTCTGGCACCATTGTCGGGGACGAATTTGAAAATTTTCCCCAGGATTGAACGACATTGAGCCTCTGATTCTGAAGGTGCATCGGGTATCAGAGCCTTTGAATATTTCTACTATGCACCTGGCGACTCCATTGTGACGACTCCCGTGTGGTGAACCTACTGACTAATTGTGGCTTTCAGAGGTAGACACACATGGTCTCATCCTTAATTGCCTCTAGCTACACATGAAACTGATCCAGAGGTGGTTCTCAGAAAAGGAAATGCCCTTGAAGAAGAAGCTTCCACCGCCGAAACAGGTAATCCGCCATCTTCTTCTGTAGGAACTCCATTTTATCCTCCCCATTTTATTAATAGACCTCCTTTAGAGGTTTCCCGTTTCCTCAATTTTGGGAGAATTCCTGCTAAGTTTTCCCCTCCTGGTCTGGGATTGGAGGGATAAATCCTTGTCACTCCCCTCTCCTCTGAAGCTGTACCTTGGCGTAGACCAAGGAATACAATAGATTTCCCCACTCCTATCTTTACTTCTCCTCCTCTTGTTATTTCTACTACTCCTGTGCAAAGAGGAGCACCTACTAACTTGAGCTTGTTATCTTTCTCCTTAAATCCCCTCTTGTTTCCCACTCCACTTCGAGACTCATTCCCGGTAGTCCCTTCGCGAACTCCTTCTCCTCCAAGATCTCCTCCACCTAATATTCCTATGGCTAGTGCTAATCGCCCTCTAAATAGAATGGACGCCATAGTCACTACCAGATATGCTCCCTTAATCCTACCTCATCCTATGAATCCTCTCCCTGCTAGAGATTACTTGAAGTATATGCCCAAGTTCACTAGGGAAGGGGACATAATTGTAGAAGAGCACCTGGCTGCTTCCTACAGTTATGCAGACAACCTAAAAATTGAAAAAAAATATTTCTCGATGAGAGTCTTCGTCCAGAGCCTGGATGGCGAGGTGAGGAAATGGTTTAGAGGATTGGCCCCCAGATCTATTGCTGGTATCGAAGCCCTGAATGGTGTTTTCCTGAGGCAGTGGGCCGATAGGAAGGATTTCATGTATTACATGACAGAGTTCAAGTCTTTGAAGAAGATGGATGGAGAGTCTGTCTCCGACTTCTCCAAAATATTCAATAAGATGTATAACAAAATCCCTGCCGAGATAAAGCCTTCAGAAGCCTCAGCCAAGATTTCTTATGCTAGTGCATTTGGCCCCGATTTTTGTCTGTTACTGAGAGAAATAAGGGCCACCTCCTTAGCTCAAATGCAATATGTGGCCATAGAAGTGGAATCCAATGTATTAGTGGCTGATAGATTAAGAAATAAGGCCGATGCAGACAGAATAAAGGGAAGGTCGTAAGCCTCAACTTCTGGCCCATCGGTGCCCCACCCTCAAGTGGATGAACTGACCAGGATGGTGAAGTCTCTATCTCCAGAGATGGAGAGAATGAAAGTGGAAGGGAGCCAAGCATACAAGGGCCCTCAGAATGCTGAAAACAAAGGAGGTTTTAGGAGGCCAAACAATACTACTTCCCTGACTGTGCAAAGGGAGAGGGGATGAGACAGAGAAGACCATAAGATTCACGCCCCTTTTCAAAATAATTTGGTGATCGAGGGGGAAGAAGAGGAGACAGATGAGCTTGATATTGAAATCCATTGCTTTGGAGACACTCCTCCTTTTCCTCATCTCACTCAATCTTCATACGAGGGGTCTCTCATGGACAGTTAGCTAAATGAGTCGAGCAAGGATGGTAAGGCTAGTGGCAGCCAAGGCAGGTATGAACTGAGGTCCAAGAAAAGGACTATAGCTCCTGACATTCCTGAGTAGTCCACTAGGACAGAGAAACATGCCAATGAATTAGCATATAGCCATAGAGGTAAGAAGCACCAACCCCTCTCTCTCATAATCCAGAGTCATGTTCTCGAAATAAGAGAAATTCCAAAGCTTACATCTTCTTTTAATTTCGAGCATGAAATTCAAAAGATCTGAATTCCTATGCCCCTAACCGAATTGATTAAATAATAAGGGTTCAAGAAATTCTTTTTTGAGATTTTACAGTCTGAGGTCTCCTGCCTTCCCACGGACTCCATTAATTTGCAAGATGAAAAGCCTCCAGTTATTTTAGGTCCTATGGTAGAAGATAGGAATGACTCATCCCCTCCCTTCTACACTTCCTTGAACATACATGACAAGGTACTGCACAACTGCTTGATGGATTCAGGGGCTTCTCACAACCTCATGCCCAAAACTGTCATGGAAGAATTAGGGCTAGAAGTCACCCAAGCCTATCATGACCTCTATTCCTTCGACTCTAGGAAACTTCAATGTCTTGGGGTTATCAAATACCTGGTCGTGACCTTGTTTCAGTTGCCCATGAAAAGTGTGGTCATGGATATTGTAGTGGTTTATGTCCCCCCCAAGTTCGGTATGTTTTTATCAAGATCTTGGATAAAACGACTGGGGGGAACTTTGGAGATGGACCTAACCTATGATCCTATCCCAGTGTTTTGGGGAGAACATAGGAGGCTATATAGGGAGACATCCCAACTCACTCATATTCCCGATCCCCCTCTTGAACTCAGAGAGAATCCCACCACTCCTCATGAGTTTCCTCCCTCCATCACCCCTGTCTGGAAAATGTTTTTTGATGCAGCCTGTTCCAGGGAAAGCGCTGGTGTTGGGGTGTTTTTTATGTCCCGTTCTCAGGAAACCATGTCCCTGTCATATAAGATGTAATTTGAAACCACCAACAATGTGGCGGAGTATAAAGCCCTTGTTCTAGGATTGAGATTTGCAAGGGAAATGGGAATTCAGGAGGTAGCAGTGTTCGGAGATGAAGAGTTGGTGGTCCAACAGATCAGAAATGCTTATCAGGCTAAGCACCCTTGACTCAGAAATTATAAAAATGAAGTATGGGACCTAATTGACAGTTTCTTCTCTGCCTTCAATATCTCTTTTATTCCAAGGGAGGATAATACTGTGGCCGATTCTTTAGTTGTTTCAGTTAGCCAGTTCAATGTCCCTTAGCCATCTATGGCCAAATATGATGTTGAGATAAAATATAGGCCCTCTGTACCAGACAATGTCAAGCATTGGAAGGTATTCGAAGATGATCTGGAAATTGAGAATTTTCTCCAATCTGTTGATGAATTTTCTACATTGCACATTGATCAGGATCCTGATACAAAAGATAACCCTCACCCTGAAGTGTTTTTAAATAAAATTGCTAACCACCAGATCATTCAACTACCTAGCAATCACATTCCAAGGGGACTAATTCCTTTAGAAAGATTGTTCGATGGGAATTATGTGGCATTGAAGAGTAGAGTTTCAAATGAAGATTTTGATACAGCCGAGTGCAACATTGGCACACTTGAGGAGCCTAAGTATGTCAAGATGTCAAGGATTTTGACCACAGAACAAAGGGACGAATATACTGAGTTACTGAGAGAATTTTTTGATGTGTTTGCATAGACTTATGAAGATCTGAAGACATATGACACATCCATCATTGAACACAAGATCCCACTGAAGGAAGGGGCTAAGCCATTCAGGTAGAAGCTAAGATAGATAAATCCCATGTTGTTGCCTGTCATGGAGAAAGAAGTGAAGAAGTTTTTAGAGGCCCAGATCATCATCCCCTTGAGATATTTTGAATGGGTGGCCAATTTGGTTCCGGTCAGAAAGAAGAGTGGAGAAATCAGGCTTTATGTCGATTTCAGGAACCTGAATAGGAGCTCAAAGAAAGACAATTATCCCCTACCCAACATGGAACACATATTACAGAGGGTAACCTGAGCATCTAGGATATCCATGATCGATGGTTTCTCTGGCTATAATCAGATATCGGTCATGCATCGGGATATCCAGGTTTGCAAGTTGCACGAGGAGCGCCCAAGTGCAGTGCATAGAGGAAGTCCTTTTCAGACTTAAAATCAAGTGAGCGAGCAAAATTATAGTGTCAATGGTCCGAATCCACCCATATGAGAAGATCAACGTTCGGCGGGAAATCACGGATAACAGAGTTGCATCGAGAATAGTGCAAATAGATCATGCCCATATTATATGCAGGGAAGAATAGCAGTCGTCCATCCAAAGGTTGCGTAGCGCGAGATCTAGTCGTGTTGGATTTTCGACAGTCACAATTTCAAAGGGTGAAGATTTCATGTCATTGTACGTCTTGAAACCCCGAACCCCAAAGCGCCGAAAGTGCCCAAAGGCGGGCCCACAATATCGAGGAGCAGTCTCAGCCATCCATATAAAGGGGACACCTGGTGCATGATTAGGCTCCCCTCCTTCTCGCCCATCGTGATTTTGAATCACAAGAAGAAGCTCCCTCATATCCCCGATGCACGAAGTGATGAGAGCATCCAGGACCTGGGGCCCGCAGCAGTGTCGGGTGAATTTAGGACCGTCAGATTTGAAGGATGCTTGGCCCAGATTAAGCCATATCGGCGTTTCTCTCATTGCGATTTCAAGAAGCATGGATCAGCCCCTTCATATCCGTGAACGCCGAAAACACCTTTGGGATTAAGCATAAGGTCATAACCCGTGGTCACTTAGGAGACAAAGAGAGTTGTGCAAGAGGGGCCAAAGGCACCGAGTTCAGTTACAGAGGAGATCATCACGACCTCCAGGTGCCATCGGATCCGATCTTAATTCTGTGTCTCGCTTGGAGTAAATGAAGGCATGAACGGGTGGTTGAAGCCTCCCTTCATTCATTAAGTGTGAGATATGGAGGGTCTAGCAAGAGGTCTTCTCAAAGGGGTTGTGTGTACCGTTTTTTCCAAAGAAGCCATGCCAAAGTCTTAGAAGAGACAGAGAAGTCTATAGATGCTATCTCGACACTTAATGGCTCATCTACCCTCCTTATAGGAGCCATGCACAGTTAAGGTGGCGTGTGAAGAAGGATTTCAGTACTAATTTGACTGAAAATATGTCGAGCCCTGGGTGACTGGGCACGCCTCTGTTAGGTGAATTTTCCTGAGTATATACGCTCCATTTTTGTATTTTGTAAGAATCGATGGTAGAGCGAAGCTCCCGATTGTAAAGTTTTAACACACTCTAGTTCTCTAGTTATGCATCTGTATGTGAGATTTCTTGTTTTATGACAGACAGTCTTTATTACTCCATCTAATTTTCATCTTATGCTGAGAGAGTTCATGAATGACTGATTCGTGTGAATTATTGCAATCATGTTATTATAAAGGATTTATTGTTGCATTGTTGTATTCTCTAGAGTTTTTCATTTGAATGCATGAAGATCTTGCATTTAGATGTCTTCTCCCACAGCTTGTTAGAAACCTGATGTTTATGACAGGCCTTTGCACCTCTCTGATATAAGTCTTCCCCTTATTCACCCTTACTACAACTTACTGTCTGAATTTTGATTAAGACCTCACCTGCCCACGCCTACCTGGCCTAGTTTCGGAGTAAGAAACACACCGTCTTGAGTTGGCTTCCAATCTATCACCCCATTAAACAAATTGTGACACAAACTAATGGACGTCAGGCTCTGCTCCTGCTGCAATCCAGTGGTGACTTCTGACGCTAACAGAAGGTGTTTGAGAATCTTCCCCAAGGAGTGCGTGTAGGGATTTTCCAGAAGGTATTGGGTTGTGGAAAAAGTAGAAGGATTGAACCTTCAAAAGAGTCGAAGAGGGTAAAAGGTCAAGTATCTTGAAGTTGACAAGAGGCATTGGAAGTTTGCGCACAGGAGGGCGAGTTCCATGGGAAGAACACCTAGACATTTCGTAGATTTCTCAAAAGAGGAATGGATGGTCGAAATTCTCCGAGGAGAAATCGTGACATCCCATGAGCCATTAGATCTTACAGAGGTGCAGGGGAGATACACTGAGTATTCCCAAAAGGTTCAAATCTCAGGAGGGGGAGAGCCATTGATCCGAGCCACAAGGACCGTCAAATTAACACGTGGAGTCATGCATCGTGTTTTCATGGGTTGTAACTCCGTAAACATTGCTGCAGAAATCGCAAAATCGCGAAACGCGATATCCCGACAGTCAAGAGACAGGTGGCACAAGTTATCGGGGTTTCGCAACGAGAAGTCCTGATACAATAGCATCCGGATTTTCGATCTTGCGAACTCCAAAATGCCAATGGGGTGAATGGACCGTTCAAAGTCAACTCGCGAGTGCACCGAAGGTTCGGCGTATCAGGGTTCAAGAGTCGGTAAAGTGAGTTGTTTGACATCGCAAGCGGTGAAATCGCGATAGAAGAAATCTGAATAGGAAAAGGGAAAAGGTTAGCGTTGACTGGTATATCAGGTTTCAGAGATTTTTGGAACCAACTCTCGACCATTGGATTCGTGAAGTCATGAAGTCCGATCCCCTGTTAAGTAAAGAGAGGGGATTGCGCGAAGAGTTATGTGGGTGCAAATTTCCCGATAGGGAAATAGAGGAACATTAAATTTCTTTGGGTCATGGTAAGGGAAGATCCTGTGAGTGGACGTGATTGCGAGCGCGGACTGCGTCATTGTTTATAATGTTTTCTAGTAGGATGGTTGATATCTTCCAATATTTGTTATCAATAAAAAATGATAACTAACAATCAATATGTGGTCACATGGAAAGACCATCATTTTTTTTTCAACTTCATGAAAACTCGGGAAGTGGCCTCCCTTATCCATAATATTTGACAAATTCTTATTATTTTCATCATAGATGGTTTTAGGCGCTAAATTTCACAAACGGGCTAATTTTCCATGGTTTTTCCCCAAAAACTATTCACCAATTTCCATTTTTTCTAAAAGTTATTCGCCCAAATTTCATAGAATAAAATTGTTTTACCTTACAAATTGCCAAAATTTTATAGAAACTATATAAAATCCTTAGAAATTAGAATATTTTTACAAATATATTTCCAAACATTTTACATTGTGCANTCTTTTCACTTGCATCATATAACCAAAAATTGAGTCAATCTTCAAAGTAAACACTATTTTCCTAGAAAAAGCCCCTCTTTTTGCTTTGTTTGTGAAAAGAATACATGTATATCAAAGAAATTAAATAGTGAAAAATGCTTGCGAGAGTAAAGTTGAGGTCAAGAAAATGAAATCAACACGGTATTTTACAATACTTTATAGAATCTGATCATAGTTCCATTAAAAGAATCAAGTTCTTCACTACTTGGCTATGCAATGAGTGCTTGAAATTATTCTCGGTAGGGGGAATTATTTTCAATATCAAGTTCTTCACTACATGGGTGTGTAATTCTAGTGTGCTAGATGTCACAAGTATGGTTATGTAGCTATCAAGTTTATACGAAAATTCTAAAAAACAAATGTGGGTAAAAAGCAAAGGGATGCACGAGATAAGTGTGGACAAAAGGAACGCTAAGGATAACTAGGGAAATTAGTTGGGGGAGAGAATGTATTTGGAGGTGGAAAA
>JZKD02S1333315.1:0-11731 GCA_000966675.3 Picea glauca | reverse complement strand
TCTCGAAATTGCTCAAACTTTACATGAGAAAGAGGATTGGTCAACACATGTGCAACTTGTTCATCTGTGCTAACATACTAGAGCTTTATGGCTCCTCTATGCACCATATCTCGGATGTAATGATATTGGATTTCTATGTGTTTTGACTTGTCATGGAACACAGGGTTCTCTGTCATCTTTATGCAGCTCTGGTTATCACATAGAATCAAGGTTGCTTCCATATACATATCAAATAGACATGTCAACAACTTCTGAAACCATATGGCTTCACAATCGGCGAAACATGCAGCAATGTATTATGCTTATGTCGTGTTGAGAGCAATACTTGATTGCTTCCTACTCTACCATGATATCATGGCTGACTCCAGACCGAAACAACATCATGAGGTGCTCTTTCTGTCATAGACACTTCCAGCCCAATCTGAGTCGGTATATCCACTCAATCTGAAGTCATGATCTCCATTATAAATGAGACCAAAATCTAATGTACCCTTAAGGTACCTCATCACATGTTTTGCAGCAACCAGGTGAACATGTCTGGGTTCTACCAAAAATTGACTTAAGTTGTTCACAACAAAATATATATCTGGCCTGGTGTTCGTCAGATACATCAATGATCCAATGATCTGTTTGTACATTGTAGCATCAACCAACTCTGACGAAGTGTCAACCAAGAGCTTCAACTTAGTTTCCATGGTTGTGTTCATGGATTTACACTCCAACATATCAAACCTCTTCAGTATTTCAACTGCATACTTCTCTTTATTGAGGAAGATATTCTTTGGGGTATGTCAGACCTCAAGACCCAAGAAATAGTGCATTAGGCCAAGGTATTTCATCTCAAATTCTGCAGCGAGCTTCTTCTTACAATCAGTGATGATATTTTCTTCTCTAGTTAGAAATAAGTCATCTACATATAATAGAAATATAACAGGCTCATCATTCATAACCTTGAGGTAAAGGTTAGATTCAACTTTACTCTTGGTAAATCCCAAGTTTGTTAGGAAACTGCCAATTCTTCCATACCAAGATCTAGGAGCTTGTTTCAATCCATACAAGGCATTCTTTAGTCTGCATACATGAGTCTTTCTATATTCAACTTCAAACCCTTGAGGTTGTTCTATATATACTTCTTCTTCAATGACACCATTTAAGAAGGTTGTTTTCACGTCCATTTGGTGTAACTTCCACTTTATCTTAGCTGCAAGGGCTATGATGGTTATGATTGAAGTGTATCTGGCTACAAGAGAAAATGTCTCTTCATAATCAATGCCTTCCTTTTTAGAAAAAGCCACGAGCAAAAAACCTTGCTTTGTATTTCTCAATACTTCCATAGACAACATGTTTTATCTTGTCTATCCATTTGGAAGATACCACATCCTTGATCTTGGGTCTGGGAACTATTTCCCATACATCATTCTTTATGATGGATTGGTATTCTTATGTCATGGCATTTTCTCATTCTTTCTTCTGAATGGCTTCTTCAAAGAAAGCGGGTTCCTTTTCTAAGAGATCACACATCAAATCCATCTAACTGGAGAATGGCTTGGGTTTCTTGACTTGTCTCATGGTTCCTTCAGGGGCACCATACTTCTCTCCATATTGAATAAGTTCCCTTGCCCAGGATAGCTTTCTCTTGTGGGAGATCGTCATCTATGGAGGGTCTTGAGATTCCATTATGTCATGGTATTATGGAAAATCCTCATTAGGGGAAGTTATGACTGCCCTCACTGGTTCTGCAACTCTGGGAGCTACAGGTTCTTCTTCATATACTTCTTCAAGCTGACATCTTCTTGATTTCTTGAGTGTTGCATATTCATCAAAGGTTACATCTCTATTGATCTCAATATGATGGTAACCTAGTATATAAATTATGAATTCCTTGGAGACCTCACAGTATCCAACAAATATTCCCTTCTTTCTTGAAGGGTTCATCTTGGTTCTCTTTTCTTTCGGAATGTGTACAAATACTGGACAACCAAATATTTTGAGAAGGTTTACTTCTGGCTTCTTTCCGGAGAACATCTCTTCGGGGGTTTTGAACCCAAGTGCACTATGGGATAATATTTTATGTACATACATTGTTGTTCTTGTTGCTTCTTCCCATAAGGGCATTGGAAGATCTTGATCATGGATCATAGTCTTCACTGCTTCCATTATAATTATGTTCTTTCTTTCTCCTACACCATTTTGTTGAGGATTGTAGGGAGTGGCGAGCTCCTTCTTGATCCCGACATCTTTACAAAATTTTACAAACTCTTTTAAGGTGTATTATCTTCCATTATCTGACATGAGTATCTTGATATTTCTTTCAGAGAGATTCTCTATTAAGGCTTTGAATTCCTTGAATTTGCCAAAAATTTCATCTTTTGATTTCAAAAAGTAAACCCTGGTTTTGTGAGAATAATCATCAATAAAAGACACATAGTATACATACCCACTAATGGAGGTTGATGGCATTGGGCCACATACATTTGAGTGAATGAGCTCTAGGACTCCTTCTGCTTTACTGTCTCTTTTCAGGAAAGGGTTCTCGATGTTCTTTCCTTGTGCACATTCGTTGCACACACCTTCATGATCAACCTTGAATTCTTGTAGACCTGTGACTGCCTTGCTTACATATGGTAATGCCTTGTAGTTGATTTTATCTAGTCTTGTATGCCAAAGTTCACATGGATTCTCAATGGAATGAGTCAAGGCTGCTTCTGAGTGACCTTTTAGCTTATACAAACCACCTTCTTCTTTTCCAATAACAATTGCTTCTTCTATGGTTTTTCCTTTGGGCCACATAAGAAATTCTCCATCTGTGAAAGCAACTCTAGAGCCTTTCTTATCTAAATCTGAGATAGAAATTAAGTTCTTTGTCAAACCTGGTACATATAGTACATCCTTCATCTTTATTGGGGTCCTTGAATCAATATTGTAATTTGATTCTCCTACTCCTTTGATAGGGTATTGGTAATCATCTCCAAGTGTAACTTTTTGGGGAAAGTTATTTTCTCTAAGGCAAGAGAGAATGTCTCTTTGACCTATGATGTACTTAGAAGCACCACTATCTATGAGCCAAGTGTCCTCACCAGGTGTCACTGATCTTGAGAGGGAAGAGATTAAGACATAGTCTTCAATCTGTTCTTTTACCATATTTGTGGGTGGTTCTTCATATTCAACTGTATGGGCATGGTGCCTTCTGTTTCTCTTCTTGTATTCTTCTCTTCTAGCTGGACAATTCTTAGAAATGTGTCCCATATTGTCACAATGGTAACATTGGTAGGATGAGAAATATTTTTCTCTTCTTTGACCTTTCTGAAACTTATGGAATCTCCTTGGAGGGAGAGATTATTTATGTATGAATTTGTGTGGGGGGTGAGACTCCTTATGTTGATGTTTTTATTTCTAGAAGTAAGACCTCTTCCTTCCTCCTTTAGTATGAAAATTTAGCACTTGATCTTCATCTCTTGATAGTATTGCTTCTCGATTAGCCACTCTTGCTTCTTCTTGAACGCATTCTTCCCAAAGACTGTCAAAGTGTAGTTTCTCCTTTCTGGCACAAATAGTTTGGATAAATGCATTACAAGGTATTGTGAGACCATTAAGGGATGTCATTATGAGTTCGTATTCATCTAGAGTATCACCTATTGCTTCTAGTTGTTCCATGAATTGTGATATTCTAGATAAATACTCTTGAATTGTTTCTCCTTTCTGCATCCTTGTACTTTTGAGTTGAGTTCTTAGATTCATCTTCCAGTTGATGTTATTTCCTTCATACATCTTGGCTAGGGAATAAAACATTTCTTTTGGAGTCTTCTTTGAAGCCACTTGAGGAATCAAGTGATCTTTAATAGAATCTGCAATGATTCTTTTGGCCCTAACTGTGTCATTTTGGTGTTTTTCTTTAGCTACAACATCGGTAGGTTCTGGTACATCTTATTTAATGCATCTTTCTAGGTCATTCTCTTCAAGAATGAGTGAAATCCTATACTTCCAGGCATGAACGTTTTCCACACCTCCTAGCTTGTCAACAAGCTTAGTGCTTGCAGACATCTTTACCTGGAGCTAGGAAAATGACCAAAAATTGAAAATGATCATAATTTAATTTTGAACTTACCAAGAGGTGTGTTTGGTTGAGGTGAGTAGCCTGGTGCAGTTAGATTTCAAAAAATCCAATTTTTTCCCCTTCAAACTAGACCAACGGAATTATGGACTGGTACTTCTAGTACTAGTTTTGGTTTCCTCGTTTTTTGGTACTTCTAGTTTTCTAGTACTTTTGTTTTTCTGGTACTAGTCAAAACTATGGTTTGACTTGCCGAAGTATCTAACCACTGAAAAGGTGCCAAAGAGTTCCCTAGGCTAGGGTGCACTTTTCTAAATGGTTTTTAGTCTAATATCCCTCTTCAACAAAAGCCCTAATTTTCTTGTACGACAATAATGACGTTTTTTTTTTTTATCCAGTGATAGATGCTCTCTTCAGTTTAGCTCTAAAAACATGTTAAGTTTTGAGCTATTATTAGGTTTCTTTTCAATTTACTAGATAACAATAGGATAGGTAGGATCACTGAGAGAAACACAATCACAATATGAAAAAAAATTATCCTAGGAAACCCTCATGGGGGAGAAAACCCAACAAAAACTTCCTTAATATAGATAGCCAATACAATGCCAAGACAATAAACCAAAACACTAGAGAATATCCAACACTAAGCNTCCTTCATACATCTTGGCTAGGGAATAAAACATTTCTTTTGGAGTCTTCTTTGAAGCCACTTGAGGAATCAAGTGATCTTTAATAGAATCTGCAATGATTCTTTTGGCCCTAACTATGTCATTTTGGTGTTTTTCTTTAGCTACAACATCGGTAGGTTCTGGTACATCTTATTTAATGCATCTTTCTAGGTCATTCTCTTCAAGAATGAGTGCAATCCTATACTTCCATGCATGAACGTTTTCCACTCCTTCTAGCTTGTCAACAAGCTTAGTGCTTGCAGACATCTTTACCTGGAGCTAGGAAAATGATCATAATTTAATTTTGAACTTACCAAGAGGTGTGTTTGGTTGAGGCGAGTAGCCTGGTGCAGTTAGATTTCAAAAAATCCAATTTTTTCCCCTTCAAACTAGACCAACGGAATTATGGACTGGTACTTCTGGTACTAGTTTTGGTTTCCTCATTTTTTGGTACTTCTGGTTTTCTGGTACTAGTCAAAACTATGGTTTGACTTGCCGAAGTATCTAACCACTAAGAAGGTGTGCTCAAGGTGCCAAAGAGTTCCCTAGGCTAGGGTGCACTTTTCTAAATGGTTTTTAGTCTAATATCCCTCTTCAACAAAAGCCCTAATTTTCTTGTACGACAATAATGACGTTTTTTTTTTTTATCCAGTGATAGATGCTCTCTTCAGTTTAGCTCTAAAAACATGTTAAGTTTTGAGCTATTATTAGGTTTCTTTTCAATTTACTAGATAACAATAGGATAGGTAGGATCACTGAGAGAAACACAATCACAATATGAAAAAAAATTATCCTAGGAAACCCTCATGGGGGAGAAAACCCAACAAAAACTTCCTTAATATAGATAGCCAATACAATGCCAAGACAATAAACCAAAACACTAGAGAATATCCAACACTAAGCAATGTGCCTCTCTCTTCCTTCTTCTCCTAACTACAGCTACCAAACTTGTGCACTGGATGAACGAATGAGTGAGTCAGATAATGAGGCGTTGGCTTCCTTTATTTATACTAGTTGGCAAGTGTTGGAAAGGTGTCTCTTCATTGGGCAGGGTCGACTTGTCTTATCAGTGGTTAAAACCACTTTAAATAGGTCTGGGGGCCGACTTCTTAATTTTCATAATACAATTAGGGTTTGACCAATCCAAAAAAGGGGATTTGGTCAATTACAATGCCCGACATGATCAATCCAAAAAAGGGGATTTATCTAATGAATAATGACTCAATAATAAATAGAATACTCTTTGCAGTTACAATATTTCAATAGTCCCATGGCCCATATTTGCAGCATGGTAGTTACATAAGATCAAATCTAGGAATTTCAAAGTTAGTGATGAGCACAAACTTATATTGAGAAGGGGGGGGTCAGTATAAGACATTCTTTTACTTTATCAAACATTCATCAACCATAAGAAAACAATCACATATTAACTGCAAAACATGGAACATAATATTTACGTGGAAACCATTTTGGAAGAAAACCACAAAATTTTTATTTATAATTCTTGGTAGGCACCAAAATACTGTTACAAATATTTGTAGGCACCAACCTATTGGAGATACTAATCCCCACTGATATGAATCCTTGTACGTACCAACCTACTCTTATATATCTTCGTAGACACCAATCCACTGTAGACATTAATCCCAATCGCTAAGCACCAACTTAGCAAGAGATTCCAATATCTTTCAAATCTTCATAGACACCAATCTACTGGAGACATCAATCCCCACCATTAAGCACCAACTTATCAAGAGACACTAATCACCATCACTAAGCACCAACTTAGCACAAGACACCAATATCTTACAGATCTTCATAGACACCAATCTATTGGAGACACCAATCCCCACCACTAAGAACCAACTTAGCAAGAGACACCAATCCCTGAGCTGCACCAACCTTCACCAAGTATTCTTGTTATTTATGCCTTCACTAGGTCTGCTCATTTTTTCTGCCTTTACTAGGTATACTCACTACTTCTTCCTTCACCAAGTCTTCTCACCACTTTTTCCTTTACCAAGTCTGACAAAAATTTGAATTTCCAAATGACAACTTTCCCAAAGGTTGTTGTTTTCGGCCTCTTCCCAAGAATGGACTTGTACAACATGTCACGTATCCAATTTTGAAAATAAAATTATGAAAATTTTACCTGAGGTACTTTTTTATTTTTCCTTTGTCTTTGCAAAATCTCAAGGATTGAAACAACCCAAAAAATAAGTTATAGAAAAAGTGTCAAGCTTACTTGTTTGAAGTTGATTTCAAGAGCATTCAAGAACCCTAACTTCAACAGATCATATCTCTGAAATTATATCAAAAAAGCATAGTTTTTTTTTTCACATGTACACCACGATCTCTCCTTTATCTATACTAAATCTCGGGGTCTGAAACATCTCAGAAAATAAGTTATAGAAAAATTTCCAAAATAACTTGTCTAAAATTGATTTCAGGAGCATTTAGGTACCCTAACTTCCACAGGACATATATCCAAAAGTGTAGTGAAGCAGAAATTGATATTTTTACCTCATATACACCAATCTCTCTCCTTTATCTGTGAAAAATATCAGGGTCTGAAACATCCCAGAAAACAAGTTATAGGAAAAGTGCCAATATGGCCTATTTGAAACCGATTTTAGGAGCATTCAAGAACCCTAACTTCCATAAGAAATATCTTCGAGTATAGAGAACTAGAATATAATATTTTTACCACATGTACACCAATATCTCTCCTCTATCTCTACAAACTTTCAAGGTCTTAAACATTACAAAAAATAAGTTATAGTAAAAGTGCCAAGATGACCTGTTTGAAACTGCTTTCGAGAGCATGTAGGAACCATAAATTCCATAGGGAATATCTCTAAAAGTATAGTGAACCAAGATCTAATATTTTTACCACATGTACACCGAGATTTCTCCTCTGGATCTGAAAACCCTCTGGGTCTAAAACGTCCTAGAAAAAATGTTATCGCAAAAATGCCAAGATGACCTAAAACTGATTTCAGAATTCAATCTTTGCTAATCCATTTTTCACACACTCACTTTCCTCAATGCTTTATCTTTTTATATCTTTTCATAACCCTTCATTAAGTTACATGCCCATTCATTAAATAATTA
The DNA here is from genome assembly GCA_000966675.3 of Picea glauca. Taxonomy (NCBI): domain Eukaryota; kingdom Viridiplantae; phylum Streptophyta; class Pinopsida; order Pinales; family Pinaceae; genus Picea; species Picea glauca. The sequence continues at coordinate 3,898 of JZKD02S1333315.1, read as the reverse complement.
ATTATCAATACCATGGGAAAATATCCCAAACCATGGGAAAATATCCCAAACCCATGGGCTTGAAACCACCAATATTTCACTTTTTTCCTTTTTCACATGCATCCATTTTTTAATATACTTCTAGACCTATATATATAAATAAATCTTTGAAATGTTGTGTGTATTGTAATGTCATAATATGAAATTAATGAAATCATCAATCATTTGACATCAATGACAATAATTCCAACAATTAGTAAGAGTAGCTTGTCATTAAAAGGTCCAAAACAACACATGGATCCACCCATTATGGAATCTTCAGCAAATTGAGAGTAGCACACTAACATGTTATTTCCATATAACCATGGTCATCAACCAATTTTTCCATATAATAATTCATGAAAAGTAGACATGAACAAGTTTGATGGTTTTCGATCCAGCTGGTGGGTTATCAAAACAGAACAATATTTCTCTCTCCATGGAATTACGAGTTACCTAATGAAAGTAAAAGTGGGGCTCTTATATTTGGATCCATAATGTTGGCAATGGTAGCAATGCCATAAGAAATCTTATGGAGGATACATTTCGTGAAGCTAGTTTGTGAAAGGAGGCATATGCTTGTTTTGAATAAGACACTCACTATTTGGGTTGAATGACAAAATTACATTGAATGGGCACAATTGTAGACTTTGTAGCTACATTTGAGCAATTGGAAATATGCATAAAGTAACAATTTGATTTGTTTTTAAAGAATGTTCCATTAGTGGTCTCAAGGAGGAAATTAGAGCACAATTCATGATGCAACACCCAACTACTTGGTTGGAGGCCTATGAGAGAGATGAAGAATTTGAGATGGTGATAAATGAATAGACCAAAAGACCCTCATTCACTTATTACACTCACCCTCCTTTGGAAACCACCATCAACCCCTCCACCTCTCAGCCTTTGAGAATCCAAAAGTTGTTCCTAGAAGAGATAGAAAAATGCAAATGCCTCAAACTTTGTTATAATTGTGTTGTGAGTGATATTTCAAAAGGCATAAATGTAAAGAACATAAATGGTTCAAATGGATATATCCTCCCAATATCACTTAGAAGACATTTTATTTGAAGACACTATCAAACCAAAATTCTAAGAAACCACCCCTTATCCTCAAGAAGAAACAACCTTACAATCTCCAGGTGAGGAACCCCAATTTTCCCTCCATGCTTTATCTAGATTTTCTACACCCCAAACCCTAAATTTAATTGGTTACATAAAAATGACAAAGTGATTGCTTTGATTCAAAACAACAACACCCACATTTTTATTCATAGACAAGTGGCCAAACAAACCCATTGTTATTTCCATGCCATAAATAATTTTCAAATTATGATAGTCAATGGTGGTATGATGAAATGTGAAGGCCAATGTGAAAATGTGAACCTTCAAATGGGAGAGTACCATCTCAAATCCAACATGTTTTTTATTAAAATGGGTGGTTGTGAAGTTGTTCTTGGGGTAGAATAGCCATGCACTTGGGACTTGTTACCATGGGTTTAAATGAATTATATATAAGTTTCACTAATGAAGGGAATTACACACTATCAAGGGGATTAAGTCGTGTTCCCCTAAAATTATTAGCTATCATTGTATAGAGAAGCTATTGAAGAAAGGCCACTTTGGTATTATTGCCTAGTTCAATGCCATACAAATTGTGGACAAATCCCTACAAGAGATTCACCTTGATTTTCATATGGTACTCACTAAACATTGTCAAGTATTTGAAGCACCCCACAGATTATTTCCTTCATGTGGTGTGCATGACCATGGTATTCCTTTGATTCTAGGTAGTCCACCACCCAATGTGCACCTTATAAGTACCATTTTACATAGAAGAAAGAAATAGAAAATATCATCAAGAAATTTTGGAGGTTGGAGTCATATGTTCTAGTACCATCTCTTACTCATCACTTGTGGTCATGGTATTAAGAAAGAAGGCAGTTGGTGCATGTGTCTTGATTTTTAGGCTCTCAATTAGTTGAGCATCAAAGATAAATTTCCCATTCTAGTTATCAATGATCTCTTGGATGAGCTTAATGGAGCCACATTTTTCACTAAGATGGAATTTCGCTCAAGATACCACCAAATAGATATGAAGGAGGAGGAAATACCTAAGACATATTTCCACACACATGAAGGTCATTATGAGTTTTTTGTGATGCCCTTTGATCTTTGCAGTGCTCCATCCACTTTTCAGAGCCTCGTGATCATGAATTTTTTACCTTTCTTACATAACTTTGTGTTTTTATTCTTTGATGATATATTGATATAAAAAAAAAACATGGGACTCCCATATAGATCATGTAAATAGATCCTTGCAACTCTTGTGGGACAACTAGTTGTTCCTTAAATGTTCCAAATGTTGTTTTGGGGCTTAAGAGTTTGAATAATTGGGTCACGTTGTTAGTAAATATGGGGTGTGAGTGTATCCCAAGAAATTTTTAGCTATGCAAGATTGGCCACACCCTAAGACCTTGAAGATATTGCATGGTTTCTTAGGACTTATGGGATACTACAGGAAGTTTGTGAAAAAATATGGAAAAATTGATGCCCTCTTGAAAATTATAATAAAAAATAATTCATTTGTATGGAGCAAGGATACTAAGCATACCTTCTCCAATTTACAGGATTCCATGTGCACTTTCTCCAGGATTAGAAGTGCTTGATTTCATTAAGACTTATTTCTTGAAATGGGATGCCTTAGACAGAGGTCTTAGCATGGTGTTGATGCAAGAAGGGAATTCTTTGGCATTCATCAGTAAGTAGTTGTGTGACCATAATTTTGGAAAATCCACCTATGAGAAAGAGATGATGTTTATCCTTCATATAGTTGAGATTTGATGCCCAAATATCATTGGGAGGTGCTTCCAAATCAAGAATAATCATCATAGCTTGAAGTATTTTCTAGAACAAAGGTTATCTTCACCAAAGTGGCATAAGTGGGCCACTAAGATGCTTGGGTATTATTATGAGATCATATATAAGAAAGGTAAATAAAATTTGGTGGTTGATTCTTTATTAAGGAAATATGAGGAGGAAGGTTCTCTCTTTTCCTATCCCTACTCATACCTGACTAGCTCGATGAAGCCCATAAAGAATGACCAAAAAATGACATTGTAGTTCAACTCATCCAAAGGCTTCAAGAAGATCCCATCCCTCCTAAGGGTTATACATGGAAGAAAAATACCTTGAAGTATAAATGTCACACACTTGACCCCTAAGTACCTTTTTAAGGTATGGGGTATAAATTTTTCACTTACCTCTGACGAATATGGTATCTAGGAATATTACCTTTCTCTCAATGGACAATCTCGATGCATGGCATATCTCCCGAACTACGGTTAGGATCCATTCAGCACCTAAGGTTCACCAATCCTACTAGACCTCACTCAACTCGTCAACCCATTGAATATTTAAATGCACCATCACACTGATGTTCTTAGTCAGCAACAATTCTCCATGTCACCGTAGGGCACTTAGGCTTGCTCTACTAGAGGATGACAAGTGTCCCTCTCCTATAGTCCAAATAAAATACTTAATTAATATTTCGTAGAATACCATTATTTGGAACTTAATTACTTAAACCTCATTAAGGATAATTATTCTCCACAATTAAGTATCCAATAATTAATTTTTGCTTAGCCTAATACCCATGGCCAAGTAATTACTGAGATTTTACTTTCTATTTTCCTCCTTAGAAGTAGTTTAGCACTAATTCAATTAATTACTCTTATGATAATTATGAGCAATTATATCATAACACAATGAGGTTAATTTCTCCATAATATACTTAAGTTGATTAACCTTAATTAAGGTATATAATTCAATCCCTCCCCGACACACAACTCCATGTCGAATTTTCACGTATATATATATA
>JZKD02S1333304.1:0-11732 GCA_000966675.3 Picea glauca | reverse complement strand
TTGAGGGATGCATGAGCAGGTTATGACTATCGGTTTTCAAGTGGCATATTATCCAATGGTAGTGTTATATCTAGATCCACAACAAACCTTTTCCAACTACATGGATGATATTTTGGACATCGATGATTCTATTTATTTGGATCCACATGACTATGGTGGGAATTTGGAGCATGGTACTTAGTTATTCATTAAGCTTAGGTGTTACTTAGTTTGGGGTTAGCATGAGCACCAAGACATGGGACCCAATTTTATGGGTGAGCTTCTTGGACTACTTTCATGTTGAGGCCAAAACTTGTACATGGGACGCTAGTTTCCTAGACTACTTCAATGTTGTGATTGATACTTGTACATGGGACCCTCATTTATGTGTGTGCATCCTCACTACATGCATCGAGGGAAACACTTTTAAAAGGGGAGGAAGTGATGGGTTCCACCGTGAGGGTGTAATGGGGATCAAAATGCCCATTATATTTAATAATAGTGTAGGTATGGTGGTCATTCAATGTAAGGAGGACTAGGTTCACTATGTTTGTTATTATTAAATAAGGCCCACTAGGTAGTTAGCATAAAGTAATTGTAATTTTGCCTTATTAAAGTAGACCCACTAGGTAGTGAACATCAAATGCATTTAATGTGGCCTCATTAAAGAAGGTCTACTAGGTAGTTAGCATTCAATTATGATTAGGATTTTCTAGCTAGCTATAAATAAAGATGGAATCCTCCTTATAATCATGTATGAGAAAATTATTATATTGAAGCTTAGCTCATTGGGAGGTTTCCCCCTCAAAGAGGCAAGTGAACATGAGTTGACCCTTCCATAAACTAATCATTATATGTTGTTGCCCCGCCTTAAAGGTTTTGTATATAATCAAGCAAAAGGGAATTTCTATCTTTTCTTAATGTCTTGTTTGTGATTGAATTTTAAGGGTTAAGGATCACTATAGTGGCACTATATTAGAGTATGTGTTATATATATATATATATATGGAAGACAAGAAATGATTATTTATTTACCAATACACAACACTACACAAAATTTACCTAGAATTGCAAGTAGTTAATTTGCACCCATAAGTATATGCAAATCCAAGTGCATGTATAGAAGATGGTGTTATAAGTGGTGCATATATTTGAGTTAATGGACTATGGACTAGGATTCCATATACCATGAGAAAATCCCCCCATGATAATCACTTACCAACACATTAGACCCACTTTATATATTTGGTGGTTGTCGACCTACACACATGGTACCCCAAGTTGTTCATGAATACTATGAATGATGAAAGCACTGGGCTCTACTCCAAAAAAGGTTCCCTAGTTTGATAAGTTTTCACCATTCCTATAACCATATATGAACCAAAGTAACCCAAAGATCCCAAGTAGGGAAATTATGACTGGGAGCTTGTAGTAAATGGACGAGGGCCAACCCTCAAAGAAAAATATGCCCCTCTTAACATGAACATGATACTGAGAATTGCTTGATATGGCTTCTCACTACATCCAACTGACCTACTTACTTTTTAAATTTTTGTCTTTTTGTATTAGGAGTTGTGGTACTAAAAGGCCCTTCATTTTTTTATGCCTAACATGGCAAAGCATGTCTACCTGTTGATTTTAGCTTGTAGCGGTTGTTATAATGACCCTCTTTTGTATAAAATGCATATAGCATTTTGAGTATATTATTAGAAAGAAGAAGCATTTTATTTAAAGAAAAAAAAGAAAAGAAAATAAATTACGAGGTTATATTAGCATATGATCCAAATCCAATGATGTTTTCTAGAGCTAAAGTTGTTATACTTAAAAAAAGTGTTTTTTTTAATATGGGTACCAACTAGTTATGCGCTGAGTTTGGATGCATATTTTTTTATTCATGTACTTAAAAAAGGGTTTTTCGTTTAATATGGGTACCAACTAGTTATGGGCTGAGTTTGGATGAATATTTTTCTATTCATGTACAATCATGGGATTGAAAGTGCAAGATTTTTGAAAAATAATGAAAAATATTTATTTCAACTCATTTGCATGAACATCATTATTTGCATAAACATTGTTGTTTTATCTCACTTCCAATACATGGTAAAAGTCTATTTAGTATGTGTAAATACTTTGTGTGGTGTCACATTCTTTCAGTGGCTCTCAAAGGTGATTGTCTAATAGACAACTTTAGAATGTGTGATTTTTCAATGTTTCCAAGGTACAATGATCTCCACGCTTAAATAATATAGTTGTTAATCATTGATAGAAATCCATTAGCTTTAATTGCAACTAGATGGATGTTCACATTAGAATCCATCACAAGGGACTCATGCCCCTCATTGTGTTACATCCAACAACAACCTACTTCTAATCTACAACATATCACGAGTACTTCTTCAACTAGGCATCCATGTAGCATATGGAATAAATCACCATGCACGCTATCACACCAACTTAGCTCCACATTCATTGGGATAATCAATGTGATCTCATATTCGACAAGGTAACACTACTACTAGGCTCAATAATCAAAGTTTTTGACATCGTGGCAAAGCCCATAAAAACTAATAGATTTACCACCTTGGTTGATTTGGCAATCATCTCATCTTTGGAAAATTTAGCACATATTATTTGTTGTATAAATATATAGGTTCACTAATTATAAAAGAGGAGATTATATCATGTCAGATTGTAGTGTTTAGTAGGATCATACATATATACACCGTGCACACAATTTTGTAGTAATTTATATTTGTAGGATTGATCTCTATAATCATTATTCTCACAATTGTCACAATGATATATTACAATGCTTTGATCCTTTCCCCTTTTATAGCTCTATCTTACAATACCCAGAGTAGAATTGTACAATGGAACCATAACGTGGATCGTATGGTCTTTTGACTTTGTTGTATGTATTTCTATTTCCTATATGTTTATATCATGTAATGCTTTTACACTTAATTTCTTAAGTTGCATGGCACTTAATCCATGTAACATGGTTCCATGATGTATCAAAACTTTCGTATCCATATTCACTTTTCTTCGTCTATTTTCTATTTATTAGATCTCACCACCCCATTGCAACTAGACATTGTGACCTACTTGGTAGTTGTGTGAAACTTGACATAAGTCACAATTCTGATTGTTTCCCTATGAATGAAGGGACTATACACCTCGGGTGATCAATCCTACCTTGAGTATGGATCATTGATATCAAAGCATGGAAATTTCCTAGTCATGATTGGATGTTTATACCACTAAAACACTCGTTATTTTCAATGGAGTTACTAACAAAAATGACTCTAGACTTCTTAAATATTTTATTAATTGTTATCTTTCTAAAAACAATCATGATTGTAATTTGAGCAAGAAGACTCAGATATTTAATTTTTTGATAGGTGTAAACATTAAGATAAGTTTCAAACTTTGGAAGCTCGATCTTTCACTGCCGCTAAGGAGTCCATTTCTCATCGACAATCTTTGGTGATCATTCTAAATACTTGTGATATTTTCTATGTAGATTGCCTGCAGGTACATGAAATAAAACAAATAAGTGAATATTGGTTTGGACAAACTTTGAGTATTAAAGGCATAAATTCACTTATAACTCTCCTGAATGCTTTTATATAACCTTGACATCTCCATATATGGTAGGTGGCAATTCCACCAATTATGTGACACATTATCTTTAATGCTATGCAAAAAATGATCATGAACATCTAGTGGATGGAAACCCTTTGAGGTTAAGATTGACCATAGTTTATCAACGTTCGAAGGGAAAATTGATGCAGAAGCACTAGAAGAATGGTCCAATGCCTTGCAGATTACTTTGATGCCAAGGAGATTAAGATTGAAACCATGAAAATGTCCCTTGTCGCCAAGGCATGGTGTAAAACTAACAACCAATAATGTGAGGAGAGTAGTGGGCCTATTACAACATGGGATGACTTCATAAAGATGGTGCACGAGAAGTATTACCCTCTGCAACATACAAAAGATAAACATATGAAGTAATAACAATTTTTCCAACAATAAGACTATTGGGAGAGGGAAATTTATGTAGCCCCATAGCAAAGGGAGGTCACCTAGAAAATACACAAATGAGTTCAAGATTGTAATGGTCCATTTATTTGTTAAAGAAGAAGAAACAAATCTAGTCCTCACACTAGTGCAACAGATTAGTGCATCAATCAATCATTGGAATTCCTGACCATCCAAGCATTTACAAACTCCCATAGTTTTGTGCAATGGATTGAGAAAAAACACAAGTCCAAATAGTGCCTCCACTCCTCTAGCGAGAAACATAACCAACAATGCAATGCCATAAAGAACAATAATAAATCAAAGAAGAGGTAGACTCATCACAATCCATACAACACTGCATAATCTAATGATTATTCCACGTCCATAAAAGAATGCAACATTAGTAAATGATTGCAAATAAAGAAGCAAGTTATAGGTATTAAGTAAGACAATCATAAGACATCTCACCATGATAACAAGGATCACTACTTGCATAAATCTTTTATGACACTACTTGTAGTAGGAAAAAACTATGACCTCAATAATCAAATTGTAACCTCTACACCTAGATCCTCTAATGTCATCATTCTCACAATGCATATAGACTCAGGTACCTTGTAAAGAACTATTGAATCAAAGAAGAGTCATAGTCATGTGTGTGTTCATCAACAATCTATGCACTTCATTATTAGAACACAAGTAAAAAAATAGATTTTCATGGCCACCATACAACAAATGAATCTCATGAACCAACCACACCCATAACCTTACAACATTTGATGACTCCAATCCATCAAGGAGACATGTGTCACCAAGCAGTTTACATTCCAATAGACCATCTTCCCTTGGAAATATAAGGTCGTGTGTGATGTCACAACTTCATATACTATACAACACATTGTACAAGCAACCTTAACTGTGGGAAATGCATGAAATTTGTGAATCACTACTATGGAGTGTCATCCTCAAAATCTAGGGAAACCTTTATATCCCTAAGGTAAAGCCTAAGTCAAGTACATATGATTTTAGAAAATAAATGTCACGGACTAATCAACCATGCACACTTTTTTTTAATTGTTGGTTGTTTAATCAATGATTACTTAAAACATTGTCACACCCATTCAAGAATCCTTCATCACAGAACTAGTGTAATGGAAGAAATTACAAATGCTTCTAGAGGAATACATAAATGTATTTAAATATCATAATGAAGTAAACTCCATTGCCAAGTCAAGCATGATATTGGTATAGGTCCCTAGAACATTATTGCCCAAAGGTCTACTATATACTAGGTCCTTACTAGAGAATGATGAAATCCAACACTAAATATAAAACCTCTTGTGGAAGAGACAAGTGTAGTCGAGTGCTTCCACTTGAGGCAACCCTATCATACGCATACCAAAGAAAGAAGGAACATGGTAGATGTGACTTGACTGTTGCACCCTTAGATAAGATCACTATAAAAATTAGGTATCTAAAACCCTAGATTGATGACGGTCTTCAAGATGCATTAAAAGGAGCTCAAGTTTTTACCATAGACAACCTTGAATTTGGATACCACCAAGTTCTAGTTTACTTTGATGACTCATATAAAATAACTTTCCAAGTTAGGGACATATTATATGTCTGACTTGGGACAACTAATGCCTCAACAACATTCATGCACCTTATGGACAATGTATCATGACCTTTGTCAGGTAAATCAATTATTATTTATCTAGACGATGGGATAATTTTTAGTAGTGTAAGGGAAGAACACCTCCAATACATCACAACGATTATGTAGACTCTCTACGACAAGTAGATTTTTACAAACTTGGAAACACATGACTTCTCAATAAATCATATATGGTTTGTTGGCTTCATTCTCAATCCTAATGGAATACATGTGGATCTAAAGAACACATAGGTCATCCAATACTAACCCATACCGACCAACCTTGCAGAGTTATATACCTTCATCAAACTAGATAATTTCTAATGTAGGTCCATGTTTGGATTCTCACACATCTCCCACCCCTTTCAGTACCTCTTGAAGGGTAGAGCCTTTAAACTTCTATTTACTTGGAGTAACTTGTAACAATGGGCTTTTGAAAGTTTGAAACACAAACTCTGCTCTACCCTAGTTTTGTAACTTCTAAATATTCATCAACCTTCTAAAATATAGAGTGATGCTTTACATTATGCCCTTGTTGTTGTCCTCCTTCAATGTTACCTAGTTGCATGCAACATCGAGTCCTTTAGTATCACTATATGATGTTACTCATCATACGCCCATGAACTCTATGTGGCGGAATCCCCTCGGTGATGTAATTTGGGCCTTCGGGCCACTTAAAGTTAATTCTAGGATATCTATGATATCCTTTTAATGTAATTTGGTCTAGGCCGACTATGTCGGTTATTATTAAATAAGGCCCACTAGGTAGTTATCATTCAATAAATGTAATATGGCCCAATTATTAACATAGGGGTCATATTGATTAGGGTTAGGGTTTGGTAGATAACTATAAATAAGGATGGAGTCCTCCTTATGGGATATCTCAAGGATTATCATTGTATTGGAGCATTTATCATTTGGAGGTTGACCCCTCAAAGAGGCAAGTGAACATTTCTCACCTACCTTTTGGAATATCAATAAAGGGTTATATTTTTGCATGTGATATATATATATATATATTTTTTTCTCTTTTGTTTCTCATAGTTTGAATTTATTCATGTATCCATCTTAAATTCTTTATATATGCTATATAAGTACAATTGAAGTTGTCAATTTGGTTTAGCTTAGGTGGTTGGAAAGGATGATTGTTATCCTCCCCACCTAGGTTCAATTCTCACAAGTGACATGTTGAGCTATTAACAAGTATATTATTGTAATGGCTTCGAGCCCTACTATTGATCAACCTTATGCCTTGAATATTCTAGGGTTTACCCTAGGTAACATCCTTGAAATTAGGCGAAGTACTTGGGGGTTTTCCCCATACTTTGTAGCTTGGAAAAAAAAGCACACTGCAAATGGTATTGGAGAACTTTCTTGTGTCTATATGCACCCTAATTTTAGAGATATTTTTCAGGCTAAGGATGTGTTTCAATGTCTATAAACATAGAGATCCTTTATTCAACAAGTCAAAATGCAATTGGAAAGCATACACATAAGGAATACAAGTGGGGTCACGTGGTTGGACTCCCTTATACACCTTTATAGGTACCTAGCAAGTAGTATTGCATTACATATAATCTGTTCATGGATTCTATATTCAATGTACCCTTAGGTATAATAGAATCCCCATGGGTATACCCCTACAAAGCCTTTTGGTCATTTGTCATTGTAGTACACCAAGCACAACACTTGGGGAGGTCACTCTCTTATACCAAGGAGTTAGGTAGTATGGCTAAAGGTATGATTCATCCTCCTTAGTTAGCGTTAAGGAAGACCGAAACAACATTATTGTTAGAAACCCTAAGGTATATTAGAGAGCTATAGTGCTTGACATTCCTTTGATCTTAAGACCCCGTTGAACCTATGTAGCCCAAACAAGAAAATTTCTATAGAACTTAGAATATTGATTATTTTAAAATTTTGTCATTACAAGCCTACCTAGACCATTATGGGTGATCTATCTCAACAAAATCCTTGCGTAACATTGATCATGTTGGTAGCTCATCGATAACCCTATAAGTGGAACCAAGTGGTCCCATAATTTCCACTAGAATGGAGACCACAATCACTAACTTGGAAGACAAGATATAGTCCCTCGTTGACTCAAATGAGTATAGCCATAAAAATATGTTCACATTTTAATGAACCTCAATCACCAAATGTCTTCTTTTTGAACCACCATCAACAATCAATTCAAAATTTGGAATGATAGGTTGAGGTTGATTGATAGTGGCGAATCTTCAGTGGGCGACGATTATCGAACTGGGACACCCTTTCATGACACTTAATCCCATATGATGTATACATTGCCTAAGATAAATTTGAACAAGTTTGATGGCTTTAATCCAACATGATGGATGGGTCAAATGGAACATTACTTTTCCCTCCAGGGTATTTATGATTAATAGTTGAGACTTCGAGTGCATGTATTATATATGGACAAGTATCATCAACAATGGTAATAATGTCATAAGAAGGCATATCAAGGGTACCTTTCTTGGAACCAGTTTGCGAAGGTTATCTATTCTTGACTTGAAACCAATACTAATTTTTTGGTGATGTTGACCAAGTGAATAGGAGTTTATCCTTCCATAAAAGGATTATTGTATGGTGTTACCCTCCCTTAAGGGTTTTGGATTTAACAAAGTGTTGGATCTTTCTTGGCATATTGTTTGTTATTAATCTTACAAACCAAGGATCATAACAAGTGGTATTAGATCACTTTCTTGGGCTAAGGGGAAGTAAATTTTTCCATTTCTGGTAGATTTTACTGTGACATGTTTATCTCTTGGCCTATTCACCAATTGTAGTCGCCTTAGTGCCATTTGAAGTGGAGTGGTGGTGCCATTATTGGATTGGGATTACAACAATGATTTTGAAAAGTATCATGAGATTTATATCTACATTTAGTTGAGGCTTCACAACCAATTTTTTTCTATATCTATGAGTTGGATTGTCATCACACTAATGCCATCAGAAGTAGAGTGGCCATGCAATTTCTATATTGGGATCATAACAACAATTTTGAGAAGTATCACATAAGTTATGACTATTTCAAGTTGAAACCTAAATACCCTATCGAAAAATCCTTGCGGTGCGATTATATCTTTGCTTATGAATCGGATTGCAGTGGCACAAGTGCCATTGAAAGAAAAGTGGTAATGCAATTCCTTGGTTATTGTCATATTAACATTTATGAGAATTACTAAGGAAGTTACAAGCATTTTTAAAATGTAGCATCAAAACCCTGGTAGAACCACTAAATGGAATAGATGGAAGCATGATAAAAGGAGAGGGAACTATGGAAAAGTTTGTTGGAGATATTTAAGGAAATTAGGACCGTAGGGGCCATTAAAAGGGAGTCTACAAGTGACATATTTGCCTAGTGTGATTTAGAGGATGCTTGTGATGAATGGTATATGGACACTTTTCATTTATGTGGAGATAACTATTTTCAACTTCTTTTTGATGAACATATTGCTCCACATGAAGTAAACATCATTGAGGGAAGTGGTGGGTAGGTTATGACCACCATTTTTGAATTTGATTATTCTCTAATGGCAATGTTCCCTTCAGATCCACAACAACCCTTTTGAAGCTATATGGATGATCTTTTTATTGGGGATGGTTCTAATATCTGAGTGGAAGATCCATTTTACTTTGGTGAGCATATTGTGCAAAGCATTTAGCCATTCATTGGTTTCACGTTTCATAAATGGAGAGCTAGAATGCACACCTAGACATGGGACTTAGGCTTATGAATGCATTCATGGACCTCTTCATTATAAGGATTGAGGGTAGAACTTATGTATGGGACCTTGGTTTATGTATGTATCTCATTAGTGTAAGCATTGAGGGCAACATTTTTTGAAGGGGGATAAAATGGTGCATGATTCTCCCCTGTGATGTAAGGGGGACCTAAGGGCCCATTAGAGTTAATGATAAGATAGGTATGGAGGTCATTTGATGTAATGTGGACTATGTCCATTATGTTAGTTGTTATTAATAAGGCCCACTAAGCATTTATCATTCAATAAAATATAATATGGACCAACATTATATAGGGGCCATCAATGGTTAGGGTTAGGCTTTGCTAGGTAACTATAAATAAGGATGGAGTCATTCTCATAAGATATGTCAAGAGATTATCATTACATTGAAGTGTTTCTCGTTTGGAGGTTGTCCCCTTGAAGATGAAAGTGAACATTGCTCACCTTTCAGAGTATCAACACAATGATTTATTTTTATAGGTGCTATATTATGGTTTAGTCTCTTTCATTTCATGTAGATTGAATTTATTCATGTATTACTCTTAATTTATATGTATATGTTATATAAGTACACTACACTATGCCATCATTCAAACTATTAAACAATGGTGACATTATCCTTGATAAGGAGACTGTCATTCATTATGACCATAAACCTTTGCAGTTTGTGTAGACTTAAAGCAAGTTGTAGAGCACATGACAATTGAAATGCATAACATACTTGCAACAACTCCACTTCGTGATCAAAGAAAAGAAAGCGAGATTGAATTGTGCAACTAATTATTTGATTCAACCACTAGTCCATACCTTATATATGTAAGTTTTAAACATATGAAGTAAAGCAATGCATATATATTCTTAAGAAAAATAGAATTTAATCAATGGCTCATACATAGAGTACACATATATTTTATACCGGAAACCCTCAACCGGGAAAACCTTTCTTATATTCATTATATCGAATTTCACCATTTAGCATACAATATATATACAATGTTTTTAGGTATTTCGTAGATACAAAAACCCTATCCCCTTAATCCAGGATTAATTTACAAAACCGTTAAAAATAGCAAAAATCGCCCAAAAAAATAATTTTGGGGCGCTGCCCCGAACCCCGTCAGCCCTGGGCTACCACCCGTTGTCGAACGCTACACGTAACTAAGGGGGGGCATACCTGCCCCCCCATAGGAAAGCACTTGGCGCACACAACACAAATAGAGAATTAGTACGAGGGATCGTCAGATGCAATTGTCATATCTGACGTGCCCACACACACACATGCAAAGAATATAACACATACCCAACATTCTCCCACTTGTTGTTTTCTTTGCATCCAAGGGTCCAGGGGATTATATAGTCAACAATGCCCATTGTTACTCTACACCAGGAGAACTTTTCTGTGCTCACATACTTTGTCAATGAATCTGCAACACTCTTCAAAGTGTCAACCTTTTCTAGGGACACCTCTTTTCCTCAACCATGTCTCTCACAAAGTGATATTAAACATCAATATGCTTTGTCTTTGAATGATAAGCTGGGTTATTTACTGGGAAGATTGCACTCCGACTGTCACAATCTGATCTCACTACTTATTGTACCAACCCAATACCTGAACACAATCTTTGTAACCATACTGCTTCCTTGCTTGCATGAGTGGCTACCGTGTATTCAACTTATGTAGTTGAGAGTGCCACTACAACCTGTCTTTTGCTCATCCAACTGATTGCTCCTCCAAATAGGTTGAACACATACCCACTTGTAGATCTTCTGCAATCCATATCTCCAGCCCAATCTGCATAAACAAAGCCATGTATGTCCACCACTCCATCCAATCCTAGTCTTCCTTGGTAGCACAATCCATAACTAGCGGTGCCATGAAGATACCTGAAGGCCCTCTTTACTGTTGTCCAATGCTCCTTCCTTGGTTTTGACATATACCTACTCAAAACTCCCACTACATGTGCAATTTCCGGTCTAGTACAAACCATTGCATACATCAAACTGCCAACTGCACTGGCATACAAAACATGGGACATGTCCTGTTCTTCTTCATGTGTCTTGGGACACTGGTTTGCATATAACTTTACACCTATAGGAATAGGAACCTTGACCAGTTTACTTCCATGCATATTAAACCTCTACAATATTGTCTCAACATATTTTCTCTGATTCAACCAAAGTTTCATGTTTGCACGATCTCTTTTAATCCCCATTCCCAGAATGAAGTTAGCAGCACCGAGATCCTTCATGTCAAATTTGGAGGATAGCTGTGATTTCACCTCCTTGATAACATCCATGTT